>CAJVGK010000019.1:689559-947726 GCA_910950805.1 Acrocephalus scirpaceus scirpaceus | reverse complement strand
CTGTGCTGGCTTGGTCTTTTTGCTTATCAGTTGTTCTTTTTTTACTAAGTCTTGGACTTTACTCCCAACAGCATATGTGAAACAAATCCATCTTTCCCCTTTCGGACATTTACTTCCCAACTGGTCACCACTTGTTCCATAGTTTTCTGCAATCCAGTATTTTTTCCCATTGTGTATGCAGTTTTCTAATTTGGATGGGTTATAATAGTGACTGCTGACATGGGTATGTGTAATAAAAAAGGAACCTCAGTGTCTTCCCATATACAGCTTTCGGAAACACCTGTGACATGACTTTGCCAGTATCCCATTAAGGGAAGACACAAAAAATGAGTGACAGAAAAAGGAATAGCAAAAGTCCGGTATGGCTTATACCTCTACCTCCCATGCCTATGGCTACCCATAGCAGGTGTATATTATCTTCTTGATGGCAAATACAGTGGCCAACCCAGTCTCGCCCTCTATTTCCTCATCACTTCATTTTTGCTTATTTCCAGGCAAATCGTCTTTGACACTTCTTAACTGTAGTTTCCCACCGTTCCTCAGGTATTTCCCACTCAACAGGCACTAGTAATTCCCATCCACAAAGCAAAGTTACTATTTCAGCTGTCCTTAGTTCTACCAGGATAGGGAATAGATTTGACACTCAACACTTCATGCAATGAGAGTGTCGTTTTAGTGAACTACAATACCAATTTTTTTCACAATTTAAACATTTACATCTAACCCAGCTAGCATGTCCAGTATTGGGATGAATCAGACAGGGTATATGGTATGACACAGATGGAAGTGGTAATTCCTCTTCTTTGTATAAATCACAGGCTAAAGCCAGAATATGAGAACGCTCTGACCGAAACAGTCCTGATCCTCCTGTTTGAAGTGGAAGTATTCTTCCCCAAGGAGGCATCTCAGAACTTGTCCAGGTGGCACTTGAAACCACTGATATAAGCTTGGCCTTATTTCCCAATTAGGTGTGATTCTTTGTACATTTCTTGGATCATTTGGGCCCTCCCAGTTCATTACCACCCAGTCCCTGCTTAAGAGTCAATTTGGTATCATCCGGTTTAGATGTTATAGTCCACTCCGTAGGTTCTTTCACGGGTCCTTTGATTCTGCTGGCATGGATCCACCCTCGTTTCCTGGTCCAGATCACAGCTTCGGTCATTAGCAATACCTGAAAAGGACCTTCCCATTGTGGAGTTAAGGATTGTTCTTTCCATGTTTTCACTAGTACCCACTCTCCTGGATGAATATTATGGATTTTAAAGTCTAAAGGTGTGGTTTGAGGGTTTATCCCTTTTAACCACAGATTTTCAAGGGTTTTTGCAATTGCATTGACATATTCTTTAACACTCATTTCCCCTACTTCATAAGTAGCAATTTCATGTTGGGTGGTCAGAAAGGGTAACCCAAACATCATCTCATAAGGTGACACTCCCAGGTCTGACCTGGGTTGTGTTCGAACCCTCAATAAAGCCAAAGGTAGGCATTTTACCCACGACATTTGGGTTTCAATTATTAATTTTGTTTAAGTTCTCTTTAAAGTCTGGTTCATCCTCTCTCCTCGGCCTGAACTCTGTGGATGCCATGGGGTATGTAATTCCCACTTTATTCCCAAGGCTTGAGTTATTTGCTATAAGACTTTTGACGTAAAATGTGTTCTTCTGTCCGAGTCTATCCTATTAACCATTCCATACCTGGGAATAATTTGTTCTAAAAGGGTTTTACATACCACATTGGCTGTGGCTCTGACAGTGGGAATAGCTTCCACTCAATGAGTTAGATGGTCTGTTATTACTAATACAGATGTCCACCTCTGTACTTGGGGAAGTTCAGTAAAGTCTACTTGGATACTTTGAAATGGTCAGAGAGCTGACTCCTGACCTCCTAATGTTGTTTTTCTCAATACCTTTTTATTTACCTTCTGGCAAATTATGCATCTTTCAGTTACTTGTTTTGCCAACCCAAAAATCCCAATACACCCATAGTTCCTTAGAAAGTGATCACACAAAGCCTGAGTACCCCAATGAGGGTTTACTGATGCATGTTTTCTAATATTTTTATAGTAAGTGGCTTATTAAGTAACTGTTTCCCATCACAAAGCTTCCATTTCCTAGATTCATCTGGCTTTCCCCCTATCTTACTTAATTCCTTTTCTTCTGCTTCACTGAACTTTGGAGTTTCTAATTCTTCCTTAATTGAGGTCAAAATTAACATAACCCTTTTGATCGTGTTCTCTTCTGCATCTCTAGCTTCTTGATCTGCCAAATTATTTCTCCTTATTTCTGAGGTCATTCCCCTTTGGTATTCTTTAACATGTACTACAGCTATTTCGTCAAGCAATTTTAATGCCTCTAAAACCTCCAAAATGAGTACCTCATGTATTAATCCCTTTCTTTTTGAATTGAGTAACCCCCTTTTTTCCCAAATTTTTCCAAAAGTGTGTACTACCCCAAAAGCATACCTTGAGTCACTATATATAGTTCCTTTCTTGTGTGCTAAATATTCCAGTGCTCTTTTTAGAGCATATAATTCACAAGTTTGAGCTGATCAGTTTGAAGATAATTTTCCTTTTTCAACGGTTTGCATGTTTTTCCCATCAACCAAAGCATACTCTGACATTCTTTTTCCTTGTAAACACCTGGAAGAACCATCCACATATATTGTTTCCCCTTCTGAGGCGGCTTGCTTTTGAGATCTTCCCAGACTTTAGTTTGATATTGGATAATTTCTAAACAACTATGTGTTAGGTTACTTTTTGGTTCTCCATATAAAAATTGAGCTGGATTTAAACTTTTGTTCACTTCTAGTGTCAAGTCATCACTGTCTATCAGGGTTTGTAGTGATGTATCTGAATAACTTAGGCCATTCTGTGTACCAGCCAAACTGTTTGTAGATAGCAAGCCACCTGCAGTCTTGTTTTCCGAGCTCTCAGGAATTCATCAAGGCTACAGAGACAACAACAGGACTAAAAATAAGGACGAAGAGTCTGAGAAACTGTCTAGAGGACACACAACGTGATGATGGATGCTTGACCAATTAGGTGTCTTGAAGGATGTCTGCCTGCCTCCTGAACAAGTGGCTTAGCCAATCGAGAGATACCTGTATGCATGGACAGTAGTGCTAGAATCTATAACTGGTCTTGTATGTAAACAATAAAGTGGCTTCTGCTGAAATCATATTGATTCTGTTATTCAGTTGCCCATTTTTCCCCTGCAAGGATTGCTTCATATTTTAGCATCCTAGAGTCTGTTAACCATTTTTCAGCTTTCTGGTTTAGCACATTTCAGACTGCATGAGGTGTACACACAATTAGTTTACTTCTAAAAGTAAGCTTACAGCTCTCTTCTACCAGAATTGCAGTAGCTGCTATAGCTTGAATACATACTGGCCAGCCATGGCTCACTGGGTCCAACATTTTTGACAAATAAGCTCTTGGTCTTCTCACTCCTCCCCACTTCTGAACTAGGACTCCATGAGCTACTCCACTTTCCACATTTACTTACAGATGAAAAGGTTTTTCTAATGAGGGTAAGCTCAAAGCTGGCACTGAGGCTAGTTTTGACCTCAATTCTTCTAATTTATCATAATCTTCCTTGGTCCACAATATATTATCTTCCTCTGACAATTTTCCATACAAAAATTTTACTGCCTGTGTATACCCTTTAATCCATAATCTACAATATCCCAATAATCCAAGTAGCTTTCTAATTTCCTTCTTTGAAGAGGGAGGGGGGAGAGATAAAATTCCTGCCATCGTCTCAGGGTTTATCTTTTGGCTACCCTTGCTTATTAAGTGTCCAAGGTACTTTATTTCTGATTCTACAAATTGCAGTTTCCCTTTTGATACTCTTAATCCTTTTTCCCCGAGAAAATTCAAGTTTTATAGTAGCCTCCCTAACTTCAACTTCATCTTCCCTGATAATAAAAGGTCATCCACATATTGGATAATTTGTATTCCAGGAGGAGTGGGGAAAGTTTGTAATATTGTTTCTAAAGCTTATCCAAATAGGTTTGGAGATTCAGTGAACCCCTGTGGTAATTTTGTCCATCTTAGTTGCTGCTTTCTTCCAGTATTTGGATCCTCCCATTCAAAGGCAAAGATATTTCAGCTTTCCTCAGCTAATGGACAAGCCCAAAAAGCATCTTTTAGATCTACTACACTAAACCACTGATGCTGGAGTGGGACCTTACTTAGAAGAGTATAAGGATTGGGTACCACTGGGTAATGGGTCTGAGTTCTCTTGTTAACTTCCCGTAAGTCTTGTACTAATCTATAATTCTCATCAGGCTTTTTTACTGGCAAAGTAGGGGTATTATGAGGAGACATGCAGGGTTCTAATGTCCCATACTTTATTAATCCTTCTATTACCAGCTGCAAACCTTCTTGTCCTTCTAAGGATATAGGGTACTGACGTACACATATGTGTAAGAGATGGTCCCAAAAATCCCTCATTTGCCTCACGATCATCTCCAAGGAAACCCCAAGGACACAGAGACCAAGACCCTTGGAGGGACAGGGGGGCTCTGAGGCCCCAAGGACTGCTGAAACCCTGAAACCCCAACACAGGATTTCTCTGGCCTGGCTGAGGTGGGATGTCTGCCAAGTGCTGTCCACAAGTGTGTTTGCTGGACCTGGGGCTAGCATTCATTCCCATGGGAACCATGGTGCTGAAACAATAGGGACCATCACGGTGGAATTCACCTGCTACAGAACTGCCTGAACTGTTCCCTCTGTGGACTGTCCTGGGCCCAGCTGGCTGCCACACCCGCTATGCAGCACAATGCCCCAACTCTTGGCCTCTCACTTTGAAAAAGACTATAAGACCCCAAAGGACAGAGACCCACTTTGTGTACACCCCAGGGGAAGACGTGTCTATTGGTCAGCGTGCACCATGAGAACTCGTCCTTCTTCAGTGGTAGCTATAATATCCCAACCTCCTCTTTTCTATCTCTCTTTCTCTCTCCTTTTCTTTCCCTCTAATGCATTATTGTGTGAGTACACTCAATAAAAGTGTGCTCTTGTTGGAAAACAAATTGGTTTTGTCCCATTGCCGTGTCTTTGCATTTTGAGGTCACACGAACCATCATGACCTTTGCTTTTACATTAGTGGATCATGGCAATATGGGACACTCTTCTCTTGCAATTGTGACCCTTATGGGGTCAATGTCCAGTCCTCCCCTATTTCCTTCCCCAGCCCAAACTTCTTTGTTAATTTTATCCTCATCCTCTTGGCCAAGTTTTAAAACTTTAGCTGACATTTTCCCTTCTTGTGGTATAACCCCTATCCCCAGCTTTACCTGTGTCTCCCTAATAAGTTGCTATTTGCCCCAGGAACCAATAAGACATCTCCTATCCAAATTCTAATTCCACCTTCAATCACCACATCTTTAATGACAGGAACTGTAAAACCTTCTCCTTTTGCCCGTTACCTTTACAGTGTCTACTTACACAACAACCTTTTGGAGTATTTAATAGGCAGGTTCTTTCTGCCCCTGTGTCGACCGCAAATTCTAATTCCTCCTCCTGGGGACCCACTTTTAAGGTTATCACAGGCTCCAGATGGTATTTGTCCCCTAAAAAATAGAGCCTATGACTTCGCTATTCTTCTTCTGAGTCGATCTCTCAGAAGATTTTCAGGTCCTTTTTTAGGTGAGGGCACTCTCACTTGTAATGTCCCTCCTTCCCGTAAAAGAAAGGGGTGCTCCCGGGATTTTGTTCATACTGGGGCTCTGTTTCTCTCCTTTTCCCTGTCTCTAAGACCTGAATGTCTAGGAGTGGTACCTGGGAGCTTTGGATTTCTTTGCAAGTTACCTTCTCACATAGTGGCTACCATAATTTTTGCTTTTACCTTGGCTTTTTCTTCATCTCTTCTGACATAGATTTTTTTGGACCTTCTTTAATAAATCATTTAGTGATCTATTGTGCCAGTCTTCCATTTTTTCCAGCTTTTTTCTAATATCTGGCCAGGCATGAGTAACAAAATTAACTCTTAATAAAGCTTGTCCTGCTGTTGTCTTAGGATCTATTCCAGAATATTGTTTCATATTTCTCTTAAGTCTTTCTAGTCATTTGTTCGGTGTCTCTTCCTTCCTGCTCTTCAAAGGCCTTTTTGACATTTTGCCCTCAGGGTGCTGCCTCTTTTATTCCTTTGATTATCAAATTACGATAATCATTCATAAATCTCCGTCCTGGTTCACCATTCTGATTCTAATCAGGAGGTGCTATAGGCATTTTCTGATCTCCTGGCTCTCCCTGTGGGTTTTCCCTTTCCCAAATTCTTATTCCAGCAGTTCTAATCATTTGCCTCTCTTCCTGGGAAAAAATAATCTTCATTATTGATTGCATCTCCTCCGAAGTAAAAATGTTTGGTCCTAAGAACTGATCTATTTGCTCAGCTGTACCTATGGGCTCCTCTAATAATCCTTTAATTTTCTTTTTAAAATTTCTGACTTCTGAAGAAGTCAAAGGGACGTTTACAAAACCTGTGACCCCACCCACCATTGGAACTTCTCGTAATGGGAATAAATCATTGTCTTTATCCCAGCTTTTCTGTTCTTTTTCCTTCTTTTTAACTGAGCTACCTGTATGTTGGTATGGTATTTCTCCTTTAAGAGGAGAATTTCCCTGAACAGTAGGTGCTGTCGTTGCCAAGGGAACGGTAGCAAAGGCAGGGGTTTCTGGGATTTTCAGAGAAGGAGGAGTGGGGGCAGGGATCCCCCCCCCCCCCCCCGAAGCTGAGTCCTCCAGGAGTGGGGGGGTGTAGGCAGGGACTGCTGCCGGAACCGCCGAAGGGACGGGGTCTTCCGGCGGAAACCAAACCGGGGCACGGACCTTTTGCACATTGTCCTTGCCGGTTGCATCCAGCACGGACAGAGCAACTGGGGGAGGGGCGGCCGAAGCGGCCGTGGCTGAGACAAGCGGAATCTCCGGTGGAGCTGCCGTGGGCCATGCAGACGGAACTGGGGGGCGCAGATCCCCCGGTATGTCCGGTGGAGCGATCGCAAACCACGCGGCCGGGGCCGGGACAAGCGCAGGCGGAGCCGCCGGCGGAGTGGCCAATGGCACAGCCAATACAAACGGTGGTGCGGCCAGCGACAGGACAGCCATGAACGGTGGGGCAGCCGCCAGCACGGGGGCTGAGGCAGGCAGGGCGGCCGCGACCGGCGGGGGAGAAGCCGGCACAGGAGCGGGGTCGGGCGGGGCAGCTGGCAGGAGCGGGGGAGGCAATATTTCTAGGAGATCCCAGCCCTTTTCTTTCTTTTTCTCTTCTTGCTCTGTCTCTAGGGTTTCTGATATTTTAAAAACTCTTATCCCCTTAGGGTCTGTGTCTCCTATCCAGCATGCAGCCTATTTTTTTTCCCTCCAGATTAAATGGTTCTTTTGAATTTACAAATAGGTGTAAAACCTGACAAATCCACACTTCAGAAGAGCCATATCTAGGCAAATAAACGTGGTCAGATCTTATTTCCTTTTTGCCTATTCTGTCATTCAATACTGGGTCATTTTTACTTTGTCCTTTTTTCTTGTACAAGGATCAATTTCCCAGTTAGCTAACAGAACTCTCAAAGGGCTATCTTGGGGTATCTCTGCTGGCACCCTTTTATTCCCTTTTTTCCCTGAACCCAACTTAGTGGTTTTCTGTCCCATTTTTCAGTATTTTATCTATTCGTCCCTGGCCTCTGTTTCCCACTTTCCCTAACAACCTGAACACCACCTTCCCCCTTCCCCCTCCCAAACGCACAGAAGACACTTTCTCCCAACAATAAAATACACCTCCTTAAAAAATATTAAAAATTCAACAATCTATATCACATATACATTCATTCATCCCCACTTACTCAATTTTATTTCTTCAATATGCCTTTCTCACTCTTCCCCACTCACAACCCGACAACACAAAAAAATGGTACCTTTTTCTTTAATACTTACCCATAGGTATTTGGCTAACCCCAGATGTTCTTGGATTATTACACTTTTAAGCCTCTAGTGTTTCTCAGCCTGGCAGCTTTTTAAAGCCCAGGTGTTCTCGAGCCTTATACCTCCAAGCTTTTTGTGTTTTTTCCTCAATCTGGCAATATATATATATATAGGGGGCCCCTTTTATTCCGTTTCCCCTTGGATTGAACTGGAAAACCCTCAGCTCCCTTCCTTCAAAAAAGGGGGTCCAACCCCTCCCTGGGACCCCATCCCACCACGGGGGGGGTGTCTCTCACTCTTTTTATCTTTCGTTTCATCTCTTTCCTGGCTGTTTTTCTCGGGAAGGAACGGAAATGCAGTCTGGGAGACTCACACTCACTTCATCAGTCTGGGGATACCCAGCCAGTGTCTCATTCAAACACCTCGCAAACTCCCTCCCCCCCGTATCTGCTCCCCTGAAAAAATACTCACAATCCTTCTTTGCTTTTTCCAGGTTTTCGTGCACAAGATTTTATGGAGCTAAAATACCGCAGTTTTTAGGGAGCCTTTTCCCTTTCCTTTGCTTTATTGTCTCCTTTCTTGTCTCCTCAGGAGTTTGACCTGCAACCCCCCAACCCACCAAAGCTCGGCGGGGCGCCCCCTCGCTTTGTGTCCTCGGGGGTCTTGGGGGTGAGGTGTATATCCCGAGATGAGTCCCCCAGTTGTGAAAAACAAGGTTCACTTTCTTAGAAAATTTAAAAAGTTTAATAAAAAGACAATTAGGAGACAGAAATAAAGCAAAATATTAATTATATGGCTGGGTGACTTGGCATTCAGCCAAGAGCACACCTGCTAACAAAAAGGCTTGCTCCTTAAAAGTTCCAGCCTGTTGCATATTTATAAATTCACATGCATGATTCAAACATTCCTCTTGAGTATGAATTTCTTTGTTCAATTTCAACTCTCTCCCAACCATTTTATCTGATAGATCCATCTGTGAGTGGTTCCATTCCGTCTGATAGCATAGGTTCAATAAATTCCTCCTGGAGTTTTTGGCCATCTTCATCTCCATAAGATACGGATAACAGAGGTTCAATAAATTCCTTTCCTGAAGTTTTGGTCAGTAATCTTCATAAGATAATTCAGGAATGCAGGGGATTTTTTCCATCCTTCTGGTTTAACCAGTTTAGATGTTACAAAAACAGTCTTTAATATCATGGTATAGCCTGAGAAATATATATATATTCATCACACTACTTATTTCTAAGTTTCATTAATAGCAGAAGTAAAAAAATACAGTGAAACCTACCCATATTATAGATATAGCATTTAATATTTGCAAAAAGCCAACTTTTTAATATGTATCTATAACATTTATTATTCTAACACTGTTGCAAGGGTTTTTTTTTTTCTTTTTATTATAGGCAACATCTTCTTTAAGGGTTCCAACAATCCCTTTCCATCAACAAGATATGAATACAAATAGATGAAAGTGAAAAAACCCAACAGTTTATTAACAAACAGAACACCAACACACAGGGGGGGAAAAACGGTAAATATCTACCATATATGAAACTGCTAGACCTTGCCACCCTATGGGAACAGAGAGAGAAAAAAATGCCAGAAAATACCAGTTCCCGATACGGGGATATGGGGCCTGGCAGCGAAGGCCCCAGGCTTATAGGATAAAAGGACGAGATGGCATCAGCTTCTCTAGGAAAGGCAGGAGCCTGACAGAGCAGTTTCAGCAGCAGATAAAGGTCAGATGGCTCATCTGGTGTTGCCCTTCTTCCCACAGCGAGGCACAGCAGAGAGGGCATGGCAGGCGAAGCAGCTGGGCTGGAGCCATTCACTGTGTGCTTTCCCCAGCTCAGTGCGGTCGACGGTTGGGCTGGAGCAGGGCCGCTCCACTCCACTTCTGCTGGCGCAATGCCCCCGGTTTTGGACAGGCAGCTGCGGAATGCACCCTCAAGGCAACTCAAAGATTGCTACTGTAGATTCTTCTAGCCGAGAAAGAAAAAAGCAAAAAAGTGTCAGGAAAATTAATCCACAAAAGGCAGAGATTTATGTCTAAAAAGGAGACAGAGGAGTCCTGCAACTTTATTCAAATAAAGGGAGAAGGTCCACCAGGGCACATGCTTGGGGGGTTTTCTCTCGAGGGTTTGAAGGGCACAGCCTCCCTTTTATCCTAAACTCCCGGCCACATATTGCCCTCTGCCTTTCCCCATTGACTAGGGTACTAGGAAGGTACTACCTTCCCGAATCACCTACCACATATTCCCCCCTTGAACCTGTCATTTTACCCCGAAGTTCAGGAACTCAAGCCTGTGCAGACCCATTTGTCTGTTTCAGGAACCAAGCTGTCTGGGCTCTGCAACAAACCTGCTGCCCAAAGTTAGTAGAGACATTAAGACCCATTTCAAAGACATTAATACCCATACCTTCACCCATCGAATTGCTTGTAAAGATATTAGCACACACCTTCCCTCTCGAAAGGAAAGAAAAACCTTGGCCTGAATAAAGACCAAGCAGCCTGATACGCAAATACAATGTCATACAATGTCGCAAAAAGCTGAGAAAAACTTGGGCAGGAAGATTTTAAAAACTCCTGGGATCACATCCCTGCTCCCCCCTCCCCCGCCCTGGCTGCAGGGTCTTAAAGATACAGCAACAATTTGTGGGCGTACATTTGATTCAAAGAAAATCATTTAACAGCATAAACTGTTAAGAAAGCATTCTTTTATTCGGTAGCAGAAGCATGCTGGGGGTGTCCCTTCCATAAGCACGTTCGTTTAGGCATTGTTCCCTTGTGTGATAAACAGATATTATAGTTTAGGCTTTTGCAAATATTAAAGTGGATGCTATGTGTTGTGCATTATAATATTAACTTTTGCAGAAGTAGCTTTATTATGAAGATATAGTTGTGAAATAATAACTAATGCTTTTATTTTTGTAGCTGACTGGCAATAATTAAAATAACTCAGACATATTTGTGAAATAGCTGATGTAGTTGTTTTAGAGCAGTTGTTAACTTGGCAATAACTGAAATAACTAAAGCATCTGCTTGGTTGGATAACATTTGAGGAACGGGCGTGACGGACACCCCTGCTGTTATAAACAGGGCAGGAGATTTTTCTCCTTTTTAAAAGCCTTTATTGCGATCAGCTCAGGGTGGGGGCCCGACAGGTTGAGTGCACGCGGCCGCTGCTCCCAGAAGCAACTCAGAGGGGGAGGTGTGCAGCAGCCTCATTCACTGGAGTGCAGGCAGGGTCGGGTTCACGGTCCTCACAGCCGATCCCGAAGGCTTAGTTGGCTCTGAAATTCCAGGGGGTCCCTCTCTGGGCAACGTCTCTGAGAGTCAGGGCGAGGGGTGAAAACCGCTCAACCTTGGGAGGAGGCAGTCTCACTCCTTGCATGGTCCATCCATGTGTCTTGGTGGTTCAGTCTAATAAAGTTTTTCTGGTCCGGAGCAATAATTTCTTCTCCCAGCTGGCACTGCATCACTTCTATTTGCATGTCTGCTGGATTTCTCCTCCTCCTGGCATTTTTGGTTGCTATGTTGGGTGTTGGGGTAGCCAGGGGGCTCGGCTCGAAGGTGCAGCAGAAAGGGAACAAAAGAGGTGATTACAGGGTGGGGGGTGAACATTTAACAAGGAGCACTGGACTAACGATGACTTCATTTGCAACAAAATTACCTTGTTTATCTCAATCCCCCCTCTAATTCTTTGATCAGGTTTAGACCTGCATCAATTTGCTACCTTGGGATCTTGAGCATAGATCTTCTTTAACTTTTGGAACTTGATATAAATTTCTTCTCTAGGAATCTATCTGGTTACTGTGTCTAATCGCTAGGTAACACTCGCAGGCTATATTCTTTACTGGGGTGTTAAATCTTTTTCTTCTCTTCAAAATACATTCTTTACTCATTACTTTAGTCTTCAAGTTCTATTGCTCTTGCTTTCTCATCCCTATGGATGGAAGTTCTGGCTTACTTTGTTTCCACTTGAATAGCTCTAATGGTCTTAAGCTGATACCTTCCCATGGCCAGATGTCTGTCATTTGAGTGTTCTCACATACCTAACAATTGGTTATGTTTAATTCCTTCTACTAAGTCTACAAATAAATTCTTTCTTTTAGTATTTCTAATTTATCTTTTACACTTTTGGAGGCAGCTATCTCTTTTTTTATTATTAAGTCTATGGGGTTATTAGATTTTTTTTTTTTTGTATCAGCTTACTAAAAGTACTTTTTAAGCTGATGGAAACAAAGTTAGCTTTCAGTCTTTCCTAGGGAAATTCAACAGTCATTATAACTTATAACAAGCAACAACACTTCACAAACTCATGGGACACTATTACAACAACTCTGCAACTGGGGAAAACTTTTAACAGGGGACAACTACACTCTGGAAGAAAACACATACAGCAGTGCTGCTGCCTATTTTTGTCTCTTACTGGGCAGAAGCTTTCTTTTGAAAGGCTAATTTCAAAGTCTCTGGATTTCTAGTTACTGTCTACTGAGGGGATTTTGCTGCTGACTTGGGATAGTCTTGTCTCGGATCAGGGGGTGTTACTGGCCTTTTTACTCTTGTGATGTGTGTCTATCTTTTTCTTGTGTCTTCACTGCAGTGTTTGTGGTAAGGAGGACCTGAAAAGGGCCTTCATACTTAGGGGTCAGTGGAGCAACATCTTATGATCTAATCAACACCCAGTCCCCTGAAGTGATCTCATGTACTTTCACATCTAACGGGGAAGTTTGAGGGAGGTATTCTCTTTTTCGTAAGTTCTCTAGAGTCTTACTTATACCTTTTAAGTATTTCTGGGTGGCAGTTTCTCTATCTATGTCTCAACAGTAGAAGAGGTTGTAAGAAAGGGGAGCCCAAACATCATCTGATATGGGGAAATCTCATATGGAGAAGCACTTATGTCAGCTCGGGGCTTTGTCTGGATTCGCAGGAGGGCTAGGGGCAAACATTTTAGCCAATTTATTTTTGTTTCTTCAAGTAATTTAGTGAGTACATTTATAAAGTTTTATTCATGCGCCCCACTCTACTGGAGCTTTGGGGGTGCTACAGGGTGTGTAGTTTCTACTTTATCCCCAATGCCTCAGTGACTTGTTGCAACACTTACATGGTAAAGTGTAGGCCTCGGTCTGAGTCTATATAATTCACTAACCCATACCGTGGAAAAATGTTTTCTAAAATGATTTTAGCTACTACTTGGGCAGTTTCTTTTCTTTTTTTTTTAGTAGGAAAAGCTTCTACTCAGTGGGTCAAGTGGTCAGCTATGACTAAAAGGTGTTTGTAGCCCTGCAGTGAGGGTATTTCTGTAAAGTCTATTTGTATACTTTGGAATGGTCTTTGGGCTAATTCTCTCCCTCCCGGTTCAGCTTTCCTCATCACTTTTTGATTGAATTTTTGAAAAATTACACACCTCTTAGTGATAGTTTTAGCTAAACTATACACCCTTAAGCATAAGTTCTCTCTTAAGAAATGATCACATAGTCCTTGCACACCCCAGTGTGTTGACCTGTGTAGCTCGGCGAGTATTCTCCTGGCCAATGGTTCACCTAGAAACTGACGCCCATCAGGGGTCAACCACTCCCCCGCCTCCCCTGGGTGTAATCTCAACTCCCCAATTGCTCTCATCTCCCTGGCACCAAAGATGGGCTCTCCCCTCTCCTCTCCAGATGCCTCTCCCAGCTTGTGGATCTTCACTGTATCACTTGGTCTTGGCACTGCTTCTTTCTCTGCTCGGTCGGCTAGCTGATGTCCTCTTACTTCTAGAATATTGCTCCTCTGATGTCCCTCCACACAGACCACCGCCACTCTGGCCGACTCCTGCAGGGCTTCTAGAGCCGGTCCTACTAGATTCTCATGAATTATACTCTTATTATTCTTACTTCTTCTGCAGAAAACAGTATATTTAGAATCAAATTCAATTCACTCTAAGTATAAATATTTGGCTTTAAAAGTTGGTCCACCTGGTTTGATATGCCTACAGGGTCTTCTACTAGATTTCCCAGATTGTTTTTGAACCCCCTCACTTCTGTTGATGTTAGTGGAGTATTTACCAATCTCACCCCTCCGGCTATTTCTCCCATTGGGACTTCCCGAAGAGGATATAACTTCTCTGCTCTTGTTATCTTTGACTTTGTGTTGTGGTACAGGCTATCAGATAAATCAGAAGTGGAGATTGCAGGGGTCTGATGGTTTCTTGGGGAGGGGCTTGAGTTAGATGGGAATGGACTCAGCTCGCAGTTGGGAGGAGATAGAGGGACTAAGTTGGTTGCAGAAGTCATGGAAGACAGGACTGAGGAGACCAGTGATGGGGTTAAAGGAGCAGTTGGAAGCATAGAAGGTAGAGGACTTGGGTAGCTTGGGAGAAGGGTGTTAGGTTGAGGTGGTAGAGGAATTATAGCTGAAGTTACAGTAGGTGCTGCAGAAGTTTGATTAACTAGGGGAGAGCAGGTTGCTGGGGCAATTGGGGGAGGTAAAAGGTTTATTGGAGAAGGTGCTGGATAGAGAGGGGGAGGGGCAAGTGGTATGTGGGCAGTAGGTGGAGGTAAATTCTCAAGGGTATCCCACTTCTCATAATTGTCTTTTTCTCCTTTACCTTCGTGGTTTTTCGCAAACAAAACCTCTCTTGTAGCTTACAGATCCTCATCTTCTTGTCTCTTTCAGCATTCTCTAGCCAGCAAGCAGCATACTCTAATTCTTCTAAATCAAGATTTTCTATCACTTTAAAATATTCATTCAACTGTCTACACATCTGTCTTGTGTTCCTACCTAAGGCCATTCTCCTTGCAAATCTAATTCTGGCCAGACTTCTAAACAAAAGTGTATCATCTTTTCTTTGTCTAATTCTCTAGTCACTTCCCAAATGTCTCATTCGTCTAGTAACATTCCCAGGGGACTATTGGGAGGAATATTCTTAGCCCTCTTCTCCTCATTTTGAAGTGTACTTGCGCTTTTGCTTGTGTAATTTCCCATAGCTTAGGCTGTAAATTAAACTACAAAGGTGCCCCTACCCAAATTGAGACTTTACTATGGGCAATACAAATCTTAAGGCAACTGAAACTCTCCTGGCCTCCTGTAACATATTGTTTTTCAATATCTTATCTTTCTTAACATGCCCCTACACGAACGCAAATCTAGAGACGGGCAACTCAAATTTCTAAATTTCGTGGAGTTAAAGATCGTGGCACCTGGACTGTGTATCCACACTAGGGACACCCCCAACCAATGCCTGCACTGGCACCCGGACAGCGTATCCACACTAGGGACACCCCCGACCAATGCCTGTGCTACTTATTCCTCCGCCGCCCTTCTAGCGGGGAAGGAGGGTCTTCCCTAAACCCTGGGAGACTTCTCACTCACACAGTTTTCTTACACTTCCCTCTGTTCCCAGCCAGCCCCCTTACGGGAGTCCAGAACCGCGGTACAATAGGGGCCTCAACACTTGCCCTGGGGATCCGAGCTGCCGGCCCCTGTCTCACTCACACCTCACTCGCCCACCTCCAGTCTCACCACCAGATTTTCTCACCAATCTGTCGTTCCTCCATGTTGCTGGTCTTATGTTGATCCAGGTCAAGGTCACCAGCAATTCCTGAGGGTCCCTTGAAGCAGGCGGCCGTCCTCTCTGGGGATCCTCTTCAGGCGTGGTGATCCCGGACGAGCCCCCAGCTGTTTTAAACAGGGCAGGAGATTTTTCTCCTTTTTAAAAGCCTTTATTGTGATCAGCTCAGGGTGGGGGCCCGACAGGTTGAGTGCACGCGGCCGCTGCTCCCAGAAGCAACTCAGAGGGGGAGGTGTGCAGCAGCCTCATTCACTGGAGTGCAGGCAGGGTCGGGTTCACGGTCCTCACAGCCGATCCCGAAGGCTTAGTTGGCTCTGAAATTCCAGGGGGTCCCTCTCTGGGCAACGTCTCTGAGAGTCAGGGCGAGGGGTGAAAACCGCTCAACCTTGGGAGGAGGCAGTCTCACTCCTTGCATGGTCCATCCATGTGTCTTGGTGGTTCAGTCTAATAAAGTTTTTCTGGTCCGGAGCAATAATTTCTTCTCCCAGCTGGCACTGCATCACTTCTATTTGCATGTCTGCTGGATTTCTCCTCCTCCTGGCATTTTTGGTTGCTATGTTGGGTGTTGGGGTAGCCAGGGGGCTCGGCTCGAAGGTGCAGCAGAAAGGGAACAAAAGAGGTGATTACAGGGTGGGGGGTGAACATTTAACAAGGAGCACTGGACTAACGATGACTTCATTTGCAACAAAATTACCTTGTTTATCTCACCTGCTACTGACACTTCAACTATCAACAACTATCATCTGCTGAAACCATGGAACAGGGGGCCATTCTGGTGGGGGTGACACACGACCCTCAAAACCACAACCAAGATTACTGCACATGCTCTAAAAAGGCAGATCAGAGGAGGGGTCATACTAAAAAGTTCCTGGAACATGCAAACTAGTTTGGGGAAATGTTTGAATATGTATAATTAGTTTTGAATATGTACTTGTCCAATGCTATAAAAAGAATATATAAGAAAGGTTGCTATTGTGAGCCAGGGTGCCTCTAGCTATGGCTAAGCACCCAGCGCTGTTACTTTTTCTTTATTGATTTTGTCCCCTATTGTCCTTTATTAAATTTAAAAAAAAAAATAGCTGAGGAGTAGGCTACATTTCTCATACTTGGGTTTATATACATTGTAATATTCAAAGAATTCCCCAAGCTGTGCCCAAAGTCTGTCCCCCTTCTTATGTAAGCTCAGAATTTCTTGGATTTTTGGTCCTTTATGTTTTTGTTGAACAAGATTGTCATCTACTGTCCGTTGTTTGGAACTGCATCCTTTTTTTTTGGGATGTTGTGGTGTGTTATATGATTCCAGTGTCTTCCTCATCAGGTCTTCTGCTTGAACTTCCATGCTTGCACATGCACTCTTCATTTGTGCTCTTATCCACCTCTTATCTTGGTAATGTGAGACTTACGCAATTAGCTGTACCCAAGTGGAATCTAGGTTTCTTTAAATCACAGAATCACAGAATCACACAGAATCATTAGGTTGGAAGAGACCTCCAGGACCATCAAGTCCAACCCAATCCTAACCTCAACTAAACCATGGCACCAAGTGCCATGTCTAGTTGTTTCTTAAATACATCCAGAGATGGTGAATCTACCACCTCCCCAGCTAGACTATTCTAATACTTTATTACCCTTTCAGTAAAAACCTTCTTCCTAATATCCAACTTATATTTCCCTTGGTGGAGCTTAAGACCGTGTCCCCTCGTTCTGTCAGTTGCTGCCTGGAGAAGGAGACCAATCCCCACCTGACTACAGCCACCTTTCAGGAAGTTGTAGAGTGATAAGGTCACCTGTGAGTCTCCTTTTCTCCAGGCTAAACAACCCCAGCTTGTTGCCCTGATTTTCAAAAGCCTTCTGATATTTACATACTTCGAGTCAGAATTCCCACACTTTTCTCAAAACACTATGTGCTTTTCACATTTCTTCTTGGAGGAGGAGAAAATTGACAGACTGTTCAACTGGCCAATGTGATTCGGAGGAGATATGTTATCCTCCAATCCACTCTCATTTTAGAGAGTCTATAAATTGTAGAAACTGTAAATAAAGTTCCCCTTTTTTGCCTTGGGCGGCTGAGCGTGTCCAGTGTGCTCCTTCCGTGTCCAGCGTGACACCAGCTCCCTCAGCCGTTCCTCATAGGGCTTGTGTTCCAAGCCCCTCACCAACCTTGTTGCCCTCCTCTGGATGCGCTCAAGCATCTCAACGTCCTTCCTGAACTGAGGGGCCCAGAACTGGACACAATACTCAAGGTGCGGCCTCACCAATGCCGTGTACAAGGGAAGAATGACCTCCCTGGTCCTGCTGGCCACACTATTCCTGATACAGGCCAGGATGCCATTGGCCTTCTTGGCTACCAGGGCACACTGCTGGCTCATTTTTAGTCAGTCATCGACCAGAACCCCAAGATCCCTTTCCACCGGGGTACTTTCCAGCCACACTGTGCCCAGCCTATAACATTGCTACAGGTTATTGCAGCCAAAATGGGGGACTCGGTGCTTGGACTTATTAAACTTCATCTTACTGGACTCTGCCCATCCATCCAATCTTTCTAGGTCTCTCTGCAGAGCCCTCCTACCTTCCAAGAGATCGATACATGCTCCCAGCTTAGTGTCATCTGCAAATTTACTAATGAAAGACTCAATACCCTCATCCATGTCATCAATAAAAATATTAAACAGAACTGGCCCCAGCACAGACCCCTGAGGAACACCACTGGTGACTGGCCACCAGCTGGATGCAGCACCGTTCACCACCACTCTCTGGGCTCGGCCATGCAGCCAGTTCCTAACCCAGCAAAGAGTGCTCCTGTCTAAGCCACGAGCTGCCAGCTTTTCCAGGAGTATGCTGTGGGAGACAGTGTCAAAGGCCTTGCTGAAGTCCAAATAGACAACATCCACAGCCTTTCCTGCATCCACCAGGTGGGTCACCTGGTCATAAAAGGGGACCAGGTTGGTCAAACACGACCTACCCCTCCTAAACCCATGTTGGCTGGGTCTGATACCCTGGCCATCTTGTAAGTGCTGCACAATAGCACTCAGTATGAACTGCTCCATTGTCTTACTTGGTACTGAGGTCAGGCTAACTGGCCTATAATTACCAGGATCCTCCTTTCTACCCTTTTTATGAATGGGAATCACATCGGCCAACTTCCAGTCATCCGGAATCTCATCAGTAAGCCAAGTTTGTTGCTAAATGATGGAGAGTGGCTTTGCAAGCTCATCTGCCAGCTCCTTCATCACCCTAGGATGGATTCCATCTGGTCCCTTAGATTTATGGACATTCAAGCAGCTCAACACTTCTCTGACAGCCTCCTCCTGAATAACAGAGCGACCATTCTGTTTCCTGACACCATCCTCCAACCGAGTATGACAATTATCCTGAGGACAAGCTGTCTTCCCACTAAAGACAGAAGCAAAAAAGGCATTAAGCACTTCTGCCTTCTCATCTGCAGTTACTAAGTTCCCTCCTACATTCAATAGATAACAAAGGTTGGTCTCATCCTTCCTTTTGCCATTAACATATTTGTAATAAGATTTTTTTTATTACCCTTTACAAGGGTTGCCAAATTAAGTTTGAATTGAGCTTTGGCCACCCTAATTTTCTTCCTACATGCCCCAGCAACCCCCCTAAATGCTTCCTGAGAGACCTGACCCTCTTTTTATTCCTAAGTTCTTTCAAAATCTCATTACCCATCCAGGCTGGACGTTTGCCTTGTCGACTCATCTTTCAGCACACAGGAACAGTCTGTTCCTGTGCCCTCAAGATCTCTGTTTTGAAGCATGCCCACCTTTCCTGAACTCCTTTGTTTTTAAAAGCTACTTCCCAAGGATCTCTGGACAATTCTCCTAAGTAGGTCAAAGTCTGCCCTCTGAAAGTCCAATGTAAGAGTCTTTTTGATGCTCCTCCTAACTTCACCAAATATTGAGAACTCTACAATTTCATGATCACTATGCCCCAAGAGGCCTCCGACTACCACATCTCCTACCAGCCCATCTCTATTTGCAAACAATAGGTCTAACATAGTCCTACCCCTAGTGGCCTCACTCACCAGCTGCAACAAGGAGTTGTCCTCAATACACCCTAAAAACTTCCTGGACTGCCTCCTTCCTGCTATATTAAGTTCCCAGCAAATGCCTGGTAGGTTAAAATCACCTACAAGAACAAGAGCTGATGCTCCTGAAGCATTCTCCAACTGCTTATAGAATAGGTTGTCCACCTCTTCTTCCTGGTAGGATGGACAATAACAGACTCCCAATAGGATGTCAGCCTTGTTGGCCTTCCCCTTAATTCTTTCCCATAAGCATTCGACTTCATCATCACTAGTTATAATATCTATGGCATCAAAAGCCTTCCTAATATAAAGGGCCACCCCTCTGCCTCTTCTCCCTTTCCTGTCTCTTCTGAAGAGCTTGTAGCCATCCAGTGCAGTGCTCCAGCTATGTGAGTCATCCCACCACGTTTCTGTGATAGCGACTACATCATAGTTCCGCTGTTGCACCATGACTTCAAGCTCTTCCTGTTTATTATCCATGCTGTGTGTATTAGTAAACATGCACCTCAGTTGGGTTCGTGATTTCACCCCTAACTTAGGTTTATCACCCATAGGCCTGACCCCAGATAGTCCAGCTGCATCCCCTTCCCCCTTCAAACCTAGTTTAAAGCCCTGTCAATGAGTTATGCCAGTTCATAAGCTAAAAACCTACTACCCTTTTCAGAGAGATGAAGCCCATCCAGTTCCTATAGGCCAGGCACCGAAAAAGTTGCCCCAAAATCAAAAAACCCAAAATTCTGCTGATGACACCAACCCTTAAGCCACTTGTTAATAGTATGAGTTCTTCAATTCCTTTCATCATACTTCTCCGCCACTAAAGGGATTGAACAAAACACTACCTGTACTCCTGCCCTATCAACCACTCGACCCAAAGCCCTAAAGTCCCTTTTTATTGCCCTAACACTTCTCTTTTCAATCTCATCACTGCCAGCCTGGAGTATCAGCAGTGGGTAGTAATCAGAGGGCTGAATCAGCCCAGGAAGTTTCTCAGCAATATCCCGTATCCAAGCTCCAAGAAGGCAGCAGACCTCCCTGTGGGTTGGGTCAGGTCAACATATAGGGCTCTCTGTTCCCCTCAGAAGGGAGTCACCCATGACAACTACTCTTCTTTTCTTTTTAATGTTAGAAGTAGTAATCTGTCTGACTGATGAGGCATAACTTGGAGGCTCACTAGGCAGGCCAATATCTTCTACATCATCTGACTGACCCTCTAGATCCAGGGCCTCATACCTATTCTGAAATGGCACCTGGGTAGCTGATGCAGGTCGGTCAGAATTTCCATTACCTCTCCAACTAGGAACCCATTTCCACTCCCCTTCATCCACCAGGTGTCCTCCAATTGCCTGACGGTGGGAGGCATGGGAGTCCTCTGACTCCTGGTGGACCTCCCTAAAGGATGGAAGGGTGGAACTCCACCAATCTATTTCCCTTTCACTTTCCCTAATACTCCTTAGTCTATCAGTGTCCTCCCTAAGCTCAGCCACCAACAAAAGGAGATCATTCACTTGTTCACACTTCATGCAGACTCCTTCTGCACTTCCCCCTGATGCCACTGATAAGCTAAAACACTCCTCACAGGAATGGGTCTGGGCAGACACATCCTTCTTGGAGGGTTCTACCTGGGTAGAACTTTTACTAACTGCAGTTTTGAGTCGTGTAATAACCAGCAGTAAAAAACCAATAACTAGCCAACAGAGCAGCAAGCTACAAAACCTTCAACCCTACCTGCTTGCCCTGCGTGCGCAAACTGCCTTGCAAACTGCCGTGCCCTTAGAGCCTTGCTACGCCGTGCCCTTAGAGCCATGCCATGCCTTTATTTTCCTGCTCCTGTTCACTACGCTCATGGTGGCTCACATTCCCTAAAGCCTCTTTTAAAGCACCCCCACGTGATGCCAGATGGCAAAACACCCGTCCTGTGCCTTCACGGCTACTGGACATGTTTCCACTAATTTAGTGTTCTGAAGGTCTAAGGTCATTGTAATCAAGCCACAGCTGGTGAGGTTTGCTCAACTTCTCAGTCCCTCGTTGTCAATGTTCTACTATGAGCTAATAGTCTCAATAGCAATTAAAACAAAGCTATGAATGTTGGTGTCCTAGGGTGACTTTATGATGCTTGTCTCCCCAATCGTCTGTTCTGTTTATGTTGGATATTGTGTTCTGTACTTTTAAGACTGGTTCCGAGAGTGAAGGGGGAGAAAGAAGAAGCACGCAGTTTGTTTGCAGAAACTGCACTCACTCCTCCGCATTCCGCTCCTCGACTGTGTTGTCTGCAGCATGGACAGACAGCAGGACAGAGATCTCCTTTGCTTTTAGTTAGTTTTTAGCTAGCTGAGGCAAAGAAGTTCCCTAGACTGTTTTTTTATTTTTCTTGGGACTGTTTAAACCTGTCTTGTGTGGTGGCTGGTAAGACAGACAGTAATATAAACACACTCCCCTGGAGAGAATCCAGACAATAATTTAAACGCGCTCCCCTGGAGAGAGAGCAGTTAACCCAGACAGTATATAAACATAATCCCCTAAGGGAGAGACCCTGGCAGACAGCTCTCTCTGTTATGGTGAGGAAATGTGTTACCCCCAAGAGGCTTTGCAACAGCTATGTAAATCTTTTGTACCCTGTTGGCCCTTTCCCTTTGCTTACCCCCTAATCCCTCTGTTGATTGGTCCTTCCCTTGATCCCTCAGTTGACTGGTTCTTCCCTGAATCCCTCAGCCGATTGGCTCAGATGTTTCACCCCACCTCCTGCCTTCCCTATATAAACCCCTGTTTCCCTTGGTTCTTTGGCTCTTCATCACTGGACTCCGAAGAAGAAGAAGCTGAAAAAACCTCCTGAGGAACTCCATACGAAGGCTCCGTCTCTTCCTTCAGCGTTGCCCCGAAGAGCTGATTTCACTGAAGAGCTTGAAATCACTCAGCAGGCAGCAGACGGGTCTATGCCTCTGGGACATCCTTCTGTAAGAGACAGTCCAAAGACCCCTCATCTGTCTCACAACCGTTGCCAAGGACCACCTAAACCCTGAAACCCCAACACAGGATTTTCTGGCCTGGCTGAGGTGGGATGTCTGTCAAGTGTTGTCCACAGGTGTGTTTGCTGGACCAAAGACTGGTATGCATTCCCATGGGAACCCGAACAATCGGGGATGGTCACGGTGGACTGAATTCACCTGCTGCTAACTGCCTGTCCTGTACCTTGCCCTGTGCCTGTCCTGTGCTGGTTTCCCTCAATGGACCACCGATTTCCCACCTCTTGGCCTACTGCCTCTTGCTTTGGAAGGACTATAAAACCCCAAAAGACATAGACTCATTTTGTGTACACCCCATGGGAAGATGCATCTATTGGTCAGCATGCACCACGAGGATTCGTTCTTCTCTGGTGGTAGCTATATCCCCTCTTTCTCTCTCTTTCTCTCTCCCTCTTCCTCTATCTCATATTGTGTTGTGTGCACTTCATAAAAGTGTACTACTGTTGAGAGTAAATTGTTGTTGTCCCCTGCTGTGTCTTTTGTGCTCTGAGATCACTAAACGAACCTATCAGAACCCCACTTGCATTAGCCGATCGTGACACCTTCTAAGGACACTTCTCCAGGAAGGTCGCAGCACTCTGACCACCGCCCACTGCAACAGTCCTGGACTGAAAAACCCAGAGAGACACACGGATCTTGCGTCTACAGCCCATCAGGGCCTGGACCTCGGCATTTTCCAGCACCGGAAGGACTGATAAGAGACTGGGAGAGCTGAGCTACAATCCACAGCAAGGACTTTCTCAATTTTGCCATCTCTCTTCAGAACAGTGAGAGGTTTTATTGTTTCATATTATTCATTCTTTATGCTTGTGGGGACTTTGTTGTTGCCCTGATTTTCAAAAGCCTTCTGATATTTACATACTTCGAGTCAGAAGTCCCACACTTTTCTCAAAACACTATGTGTTTTTCACATTCCTTCTTGGAGGAGGAGAAAATTGACAGACTGTTCAACTGGCCAATGTGATTCGGAGGAGATATGTTATCCTCCAATCCACTCTCATTTTAGAGAGTCTATAAATTGTAGAAACTGTAAATAAAGTTCCCCTTTTTTGCCTTGGGCGGCTGAGCGTGTCCAGTGTGCTCCTTCCATGTCCAGCGTGACAATTGGTGACCCCTCGTGAGAACGGCGTTTGGTGCTCATCGGAGTGTCAGGCACTTTGGGTGAGATCGGATTTTTAAACCCCTCTCCTCCCTGCTTGTGTAGTGGCCGCTTGGCACTTTGCCTGCAGCTTTTGGAAACATGCCAACCCTTGCGTCTTTTGGGGAGGACTCACTGGTCCTCGATATCTGGAGAGATTTGCTGGAAAGGAGACAGGTTTCTGTCTCCCAGGGTGGCTTTGAGAAACTCTTCCTATGGGCGAGAAGCCGAGGGTTTTTTCAGATCCCGAGGAGGCTTTCTCCAGGGAGGCGTGGTCTCTGCTTGGTGAACACCTCCTTGAGACCCTCTCTATTGACTGTGACGTCGAGATCGCAAAACTCTTGATGCACTGGAAGAGGTTTAATAGCTCTTTCCACTGGTCTGAATGTTCTAGCCCCCAAGGTTCTGTTCGAGATCTCGGCTCCCGGCCAGGTTCTCCCGTCCCGGAGGACCGAGGGGGTGAAGGGGAAGCCGAGGTCCTTTCAGAGGCGGGGGGGGAATTCGAGCCGCGGCAGGAGGCAGAGCCCTCCCTCCCCCCCGCGGCGCTGTGAAGGGAGACGTTTCTGTCTCGGAGCGCGGCCCTCGGGCCCCCGGCCAGGGCGTGGGCGGCGCCCCGCAGCCTGCTGGAGGCTCCGTGGGGCTGGCAAAGCCGGCCCCGCCCCTCCCTGCTCCGCAGAAACGACGGAGCGGCTTCCCGGCGTTCGGGGGTGGGGAGGAGTCCCAGGATCAGTCTTTGCCTCTCATTGGGCGGGACTCTGTAACAACGCTCTGCCCAAATTGTGGCGTTTGTACGGCCCACCCCCTGGGGGCGGGAAGAGCGGGGCCGGCGGCAGAGCCGCCGGCCCCAGCAGGACCTCCACCAACCGCCCCTGCCTCCGTGCAGCCCGAGGGGCGTGCCTGGGCAGTGGAGGCAGGCGGGGATGGGGCGCTGACCGGCCTGTCGGGCACCGCCCCGCACCTAGCGGGGGGGGCGTTGCCTGCCATGGGTCTCCGAGCTGCAAAAGGGGTCCTCTTAGGGGCGGTTCCAGACCCCCCCTTCCCCGCGCTGCCCCCCCTGGGTGCGACGGGGGGTGGTGTTTTCAGCGCGGGGATGTCCTTGGGCTTGGGCTGGGCTGCGCAGCTGCCCGCTCTCCCCCCGCCTCTGCCCCCGGTCACGGCGCGGGGCAGTGACCTGGCTCAGCGAGCCGCGCCCCTCTCTGCGCCCCGTTCCCCCCCCGCGCCGCGGGGGGTGGTGCCCGCGGCTGCGCCCGTCCCGTCTGCACCGGGACGTTCGCCGGCTGCGGGGACCCGTGCCCGTGATGTGGCAGGAGCTGCTGGCTCCTCCACGGGCGTAGGTTTGGCTGGAGCCGGCCTGGGCCCGGCGCTCCCCTTCTCTGCGGGTGCGGGCGACGCGATGTCAGGTGGTGTCGAGCTGACCCCCGGTCAGGCACCTGACCCTGAGCCTGTGGGGTCCACGGGACGGGATTTAACAGGTGCTTCCACCTCATCGGGGGGCTTCCAGGCTTTCCCTGTGCTTAGGGGTGTCACCCACAATACATATCAACCCCTATCCTGGAAGGCTACAATGGAGCTCCGTGATCAGGCTGGCAAATATGGTCTGGGATCTGACCAGGTCATGCAGATGCTTCGTGTACTGGCTGCTGACTTGTTGACACCCTATGATATCCGAAGCATAGCTCGTGTTCTTTTTCAGCCTGTGGAATACGAGATCTTCGAGTCCATATGGACTAAGTTAGCAGTCAGGGCCGTGCAGTAGAACACCATGAGAGGTCCAGGGGACCCCAGACGTGAGATCAGCACGGATGTACTGCTGGGCACAGGCAATTATGCTGGCCCTAATGGGCAGGCTGGCTTTGACCCCCTGGTGCTTGAGCAGTGCCAGGAAACAGGCATGGCAGCAGTCATCCAAACCATTGAAATGGCAGCCCCGAAGGAGTCCTTTGTGGCAGCTGTCCAGGGGGCTGACGAGCCTTTCCTGCATTTAGCGGGCAGGCTGACTGCTGCAGTGGAGAAACAGGTGGCAGATCCTGACGCAAGGAGACATATACTCAAACACCTTGCGAGGCACAACTGCAACGCTGCCTGCAAAGCAATCATAGAGGCGCTTCCTGGGGATCCTTCTGTCCCCCAGATGGCACAGGCCTGTGCGAGGTTGCGCACCTCAGGTCGTAAGTGGGCTGCTGTGGCCACTTTCATGCAGCCTGCTATGACCACTGCCATGCAGCCTGCTATGACCACTGTCATGCAGCCTGCTCTGGCCCTTGCTGTGCAGCCAGTCTGGCCAGTGCCCCAGGGCAGGCAGCAGCAGAAAAGGTTTGTGCAGGCCAGCGGGAAACAGGGGAAGAAGCGAAAGAAGTCCACGATTCCCTTGTGTTTCTGTGGTCGCTGTGGCAGACCGAATCATCTGTTGAATGCGTGCAAGGCCACTGTTCACTTTAACAGTCAGGCCTTGCTGGGCTCGGGAAACGGGAAGCAAAGCGCGAAGGGGAGACGCGCGCAGACAAAAATTTCTCTCCAAGCCCCAGAGCCGATGGAGGTCTGCTCGGTCAACTCGCAGCCAGCACCTGCGGCTCAGCAGGTGTTGATGTCTGCACAGCAGACACGATTGTGTTAGAGACCAGCGACGTGCACAAGGTCCCATTGGATGCCTTTGGCCCCTTGGGTGATGGTATGAGTGCTCTCCTTATGGGGAGGTCTAGTACCACCCTTCAGGGTCTCATTGTGCACATGGGACTCATTGATGCGGATTTCACGGGACAAATTTGTGCCATGGTATCCACATCAAAACCCCCTGTCACTATCCCAAAGGGAACACGGCTTGCTCAACTTGTGCCTTTTAGATCCTCTGTTCGCAGGGCAGTTGACCGGTCGCGAGGAGACGGCGGCTTTGGGTCCACTGGGATGCCTCAAGTGCACTGGACCACTGTCCTGTCCGACGACCGTCCCACAATGCCGTGTACCCTGTCCATCCCTGGTGCGACACCTTCAGAAATTTGCCTCCGCGGACTGATTGATTCCGGGGCTGACATCACGATCCTCTCGCTCGCTGCCTGGCCCCCTGAGTGGCCCTTGAGTCCAGTGCAGACGTCTGTTGCGGGACTGGGAGAAACAAAGCAGTGCTACGTGAGCCAGCAGCCTGTGGTCATCACAAACTCAGAGGGACAATCAGCTGTAGTCCAGCCTCATGTTACTTCGACTGAGGCTAACCTCTGGGGGAGGGATGTTCTGGCCGCGTGGGGGGTGCGCATCGGGATGGATTTTTAATGGGGGCCACTGTGACGAAGGGCACAGACTGTCCTACGCCTCCTTTACAGTGGCTGGTGGACAAACCTGTCTGGGAGAATCAGTGGCCCCTCCCTAAAGAAAAGCTCGTTGCCCTTCGAAATCTAGTGCAGGAGCAGTTGGACCAGGGTCATCTGGAGCCTTCTACCAGTCCCTGGAACACTCCTGTCTTCTGCATTAGAAAAAAGTCTGGGAAATGGAGGTTGTTACAAGACCTCCAGAAAGCGAATGCCGTGATGGAAAGCATGGGAACGTTGCAGGCGGGCATGCCGTCGCCTACCATGCTTCCAGCGGATTGGCCGATCCTCGTCGTGGATCTGAAGGATTGTTTCTTTACAATCTCTTTACATCCCGATGACAAACAAAAATTTGCCTTCACGGTGCCAGCAATTAACAATGCTGAGCCCGCACAGAGGTATCAATGGACGGTTTTGCTCCAAGGGATGCGGAATTCTCCTGCCATATGCCAATGGTATGTGGCCCGTGCCTTGTCTGGAGTTCGCAGGCAGTTTCCCAATGCCCATGTATATCACTACATGGATGACATTCTGGTGGCTGCACCCACCCAGGATGAACTGCTGAGGATACAGCCTCAGTTGATTGATGCTTTGCATGCTCATGGGCTGCAAGTGGCTCCAGAAAAGGTTCAACAAGAGCCTCCTTGGAAGTATTTGGGGGTCAAGATTCTGGAACGGACAATCCGTCACCAGGAGGTGCAATTTGTGCGTTTGGTGAAAACACTGAACGACGCCCAGAAATTGGTAGGCGTCATCATGTGGTTGCGTCCGTATCTGGGACTAACCAATGCACAACTGTCTCCTTTGTATGATTTGTTAAAGGGAGACACCGATTTGAAGTCACCTCGTGAATTGACCCCTGAGGCACGTAAGGCCCTGGAGGAGGTTCAGCAAGCTGTTTCTGCTTGCCAAGTGTACCGCATTGACCCCTCCATTGATATCACTGTGTTCATCACTGCTCCAGATTTACACCCTACAGGTATCATCGGCCAATGGAATGACAAATGGTCAGATTCCTTGCACATCTTGGAATGGGTCTTCCTGCCCCACCAGCCGCAGAAGACGGTAACTCCGTTAGCTGAGCTGGTTGCTCGATTGGTAATCAACTGCCGGCAACGGTGTTTGCAATTGATGGGAGCAGACCCCTCAAAGATCGTGATCCCAATTGATCGGGAAAATTTTGACTGGAGCCTTGCAAACAGTGTTACTATGCAGTGTGCTCTGGAAAATTTCACAGGGCAGATTGTGTATCATCTGCCCAGCCACAAGCTACTGCACGTGGCGAAAAATACACAGATTTCTTTGTGGCCCAAATGTAGCCAGGAACCAGTGCAAGGACCCACTGTCTTCACAGACGGTTCGGGAAAGACAGGAAAGGCCATTGTAACCTGGAAGGATGGAGCAGAGTGGCAGGTTGTGGAAGGTCATGAGGATGGTTCAGCCCAATTGGTTGAGCTAAAGGCTGCGGTCATGGCATTCGAGAAGTTTTCCCAGGAACCTTTCAACTTGGTCACGGATTCCGCCTATGTGGCTGACATCACGCAGAGACTGGGTTATTCAGTTCTGAAGGAGGTCAGTAATCCTGCCTTGTTTCAGTTACTGAAGACCCTGTGGTGTGCCATCCAGGCCTGGGTTCACCCATATTATGTTCTGCATACAAGGAGCCACACTAAATTGCCAGGGTTTGTAGCGGAAGGTAACGCGAGGGCTGACAAGTTGGCTAACCCAGCGTGGGTAGCACCTCAGCTAGATGTACTCGCACAGGCCAAGGCATCACATGAGTTCTTCCACCAGAACGCACATACGTTGCAAAAGCAATTTCAGTTGACAGCGACTGAGGCTCACAACATTGTTGAGTCATGTGACGACTGTCATGCCCTTGGTGCACCTTTGCCGGCAGGGGTAAACCCCAGAGGCCTTAGGGCCTTGGAGCTTTGGCAGACCGATGTCACCCAGGTTGCCGAGTTTGGCCAGTTCAAGTATGTGCATGTCACGGTGGACACGTTCTCCTCTGCAATGTGGGCTTCTGCTCACACTGGAGAAAAGATCCGTGATGTCATTGCCCATTGGAGGCAGGCCTTTTCCATTCTTGGTATACCTTCTGCTGTGAAAACCGACAATGGTCCTGCTTATGCATCAGGGAAGGTGCGGCAGTTCCTGCAATTGTGGGGTGTTTCACACAAGTTTGGTATCCCACATTCTCCGACTGGTCAAGCTATTGTAGAACGCGCTCATGGTACTCTGAAGCGGGTTCTACAAAAACAAAAACGGGGAATGCAGGGTGAAACCCCGCACAGTCGATTGGCAAAGGCCTTGTACACCATCAATCATGTTACGGTGCCACAGAACTCAAATAACACTGTCATCTTGAATCACCATCTTTCGTTGCAGGGTTCGGACGAGACACATCAGCCTCGAGCAAAGGTGCGAGTGAAAAATCTAGTCACCAAACAGTGGGAAGGTCCCTACGACCTTGTCATTTTGGGGCGTGGGTATGCGTGCGTGTCCACAGATACTGGGACACGCTGGGTACCCTCGAACTGTGTCCGTCCTGACCTGCGACCTCAGAGACAGAACCCGGCCAACAGGCAAGATGGAAACCGTGACCAAACTGAAAGCCATCAAGCAGATGAACCATTGAGTGATGACTCTGACGCAGACAATGCAAGTGATCACTCTGATGGTTCCTCCATGACTGAACCCTAAAACAGTGTTCAATTTTCTTTGCAACATTGTTCATTTTCTTTTTTCGTTTTTCTTTTTTAACAGAAAAAGGGTGAGATGTTGCCCTGATTTTCAAAAGCCTTCTGATATTTACATACTTCGAGTCAGAAGTCCCACACTTTTCTCAAAACACTATGTGTTTTTCACATTCCTTCTTGGAGGAGGAGAAAATTGACAGACTGTTCAACTGGCCAATGTGATTCGGAGGAGATATGTTATCCTCCAATCCACTCTCATTTTAGAGAGTCTATAAATTGTAGAAACTGTAAATAAAGTTCTCCCTTTTTGCCTTGGGCGGCTGAGCGTGTCCAGTGTGCTCCTTCCATGTCCAGCATGACACTTTGTTTGTTAAATAAATAGTTTTTTCCACTTTTCTCCAAGGAAATTCTTTTCCGGACCAGTTGGGGGAATGGCTGTTTTGGTTTTCTTTCCAGAGGGACCCCATTCGAAGGTTTTCTCCCAAATTTGCCCTAAACCAGGACAGTCAGTTATATGGTAAAACTAAACTATAGATTGAAAGTTACAAAGTTTAAGCAAAATCAGCTAAGTAAAGCTAAATTATAAATTGAAAGTTACAATGTTTAAGCAAACTACAAAAATGAGTAAAAACAAACTACCAAAATAGACAAAATCCACAAAATTCTTTGTTTAACTCCTTTCACATTGATGTGGATTACAATATCATTATGAATCACCCTAGGACAGCATCCAAAGGAGGGCTATGAAGATGGTGAAGTTCTTGAGGGGAAGCTGTATGAGGAACGACTGAGGTCACTTGGTCTGTTCAGCCTGGAAAAGAGACTGGGGAGAGACCTCATTGCAGTTTTCAATTTCCTTGTGAGGGGAAGAGAAGGGGCAGACACTGATCTCTTCTCTGTGGTGTCCAGTGACAGGACCTGAGGGAATGGCCTGAAGTTGTGTCAGGAGAGGTTTGGATTCTATATTAGATAAAGGTTCTTCACCCAGAGGGTGGTTGGGCACTGGAATGGGCTCCCCAGGAAAGTGATGACAGCAGTAAGCCTGACAGAGTTCAAGAAGCATTTGGATAATACTCCCCGTCACATGGTGTGACTCTTGGAGATGGTCCTGTGCAGGGCCAGGAGTTGGCCTCGATGATCCTTGGGGGTCCCTTCCAACTCAGCATATTGTGTGATAACTGTTAATAAGCCACTGTAGTAGAGAAGACGCAACATTTCTCTGTTTAGTTTTGTTTTGCAGTAACTATTAGTTCTAAGTCCTTAACTGGCACAAACCTAGTATCATAGAACACTTATAATTTTTGATGTAATAAGATCATCTGTATTGCATAATATTATATCACTTAAGTGCTCTATGGTGGGAATTAATGCTGAGTCAAAAACTTGGAAGAGTTTCTAACTTTGCAGCTTTCATATAACACTATAGAGGTAAACCAATTAATTCTGCTTGGGAAATAATTGTCATTATGCAATATTTTACTTGTACTTTCAGTTCATGCGCAATCATACTGATAATCTTTCCTGAAACCAGCATGTATTGCCTGTTTGTCCAACATGATATTAACAGAACTATTTTAATTTGGTAAACTTGTGGATGTAAAGCATATTTTGTAAGTTAACATTCTCTGTGGTTTTAGGTAACTATGCTTCATGCTGCATTAGAGCAAGAAAGAACCAGAATTAATAAAATATAACGTATTCTTCTTTTCCTGTAGCTATAAGTTTATCATTTTTTCAAGACAGTTTCGGTTACATCAACTAATGTGCTTTGAACTGACTTACTAGCTCTGGATTTTTTTCAGATTTAGAAAAAATCTGTAGTGATTTGTATTGCAAGGAAAAAAACAGGAGCAAACCTAAAGCACAATTTTGGCAAGTAGCACTTTGCTCATTTTGTGCTTTGAAACTTCTTGAAGTATGCTGGTAAATAAACAGGAAAACCAACAAATGCCTTTCATACTCTTATAATATGTACCTAAATAACTTAGACTTCATTACTTTTTTGCCGCGTGTTCTGCCACGTATTCTATATCTTATTTCTGTATGCAGTCAAGTGTTTGTAGGAGATTCAAAGCAAATTATGTTGAAACATGAGTGATAAGATCCATGTCTTGCTGATTGTGCATATGCTATTTTGTTCAACACAGCCACGAATGCATCTGGTTTTAGTGAATTTCAGTTAACTAATATAAATAGTATGCTGCTTAAACTTCTGAGGACTTAGAATGTAGTTATCTGGTCCCATGAGAATTAGGATTTATACTTGTGAATTACTGTTTTGCAATTAATTGTAATAAATTAACAGAATAAGAACAAAAGAATTGACAAAAAAAACCCTTGGTCTTTGTTTCATCTTTCATAATTACTACAAAATCATTCCCTCTCTTGCTCATTTTGCTCCCCCCTCCCTGTCTAATATGCTTCTATCTTTACACATCTTTCTTTTCTTAAAATTCAGTCTCGTCTACCTTGCAGCGATCATCATTACTGTTGTTATTATTCTGTCCTATAATCCTCCCAGTCTGTCCAGAATAACCCTTCTAATGCTACTAATTTTCTTGTGGTGTTGTCTTTAATAACATTGGATTTGCCTTCTTTATTGAAAAACTAGGAAGCCCTTTAAAAAGGGAAAAGGCATTAGAAATCTGACCAGTGCAGGTGATCTCTGCCAAAAAACCCAAAAACCAAAACAGAAACAATCCCTCGGAAAAAAAACCCTGCTCAACTAGGAAGTTTTTGAAGAGAAATTAACAATTACTAGTTTGAATAAGTAATCGATTTGTTGCACTTCCTGCTAGTATTCTAGCAAAACTTTAATTGAAATGTGATAATTATTTTTTAATAATTCAATAAAGCTTACTCTTTCATTTGTGTATTTGAATTCTTGCTTTCTTAAAATTTCTCAATTAGGAATACTTTATTTAATGACTATCAAGATACAAATGTATTAGCATGCAAATGGAGAGTGTTTCACCAGACCAAAACTAAAAATGAGGCAGCTCATGCAAAGCAATCTCACTGTTGGTGAATCTGAATCTAATTAATCTCAACAGTCATTATTTCCTCTCCCTGTATAGCGCATCTGTATTATTTTATTTCCAATATATGTGTATATATGTGTGTTTGAGTTGCAATATACAGAAGCCAGCACATGCAACTACCATGTAAAAAGAGCTTTTGTATCTTTTGGCTCTGAAAAATGCCCTGTGTCTTGCCGCAGAACATGCCCAGTAGTAAATCATTCATCTTGTGCTAAGAGACAAAGTTCAAAATGTTTTTTGCTCCATGTGTACTGTCAGTGAATGTCATATAGTTAAGAAAATGTGGACTTGCTTGTGCAGCACTGAATTTAGAATTAAATCCTGGGATCTTGCTTATACTGGGATAGTTTTTGAAGTGGAGTATTACAGAGTAGAAATAGGAGCTGCCTGACTTAAATTGGGTTAGCAAATCCCTATTTGGTGCCTGGGCAGTAAGCAGAGAACACAGAAGTTGTAAGGTGTAATGGGTTGACCCCGGCTGGATGCCAGGTGCCCATTCAGTCGCTCTATCACTCCCTTTCCCACTGGGACGGGGAGAGAATAAGATGGAGAACAACCAGCAGGGTGAGATAAGGCAGTTTTATTAAAGTAAAAGAAAGAACTAGGCAGAGATCTGTGTGTGCATGAGCTAAAGAGAAAAAAGTCAAGTCAGTCTCTACTTTCCATCAGCAGTGATGTTCGGACACTTCCTGGGAAGCAGGGTTTCATCATGCGTAATGGTTCCTCCAGGAGGCAAACACTGAAGAATCATGAATACCCCCCCTTCCTCCTCTCTCCCTTAGCTTTATATATCTGAGCTGATGTCATATGATATGGAATATCCCCTTGTCTAATTTGGGTCAGCTGTCCTGGTTGTGTCCCCTCCCAAGATCTTGCCTACTCCCATCCCCTTTGATGGGGGAAGGAATGTCAAAGGGACAGCGCTGCCCAGCAGTAGCCAAAACACTGGTCTGTTATCAACACCTGTCCAGCTACTAATGCAAAGCACAGCACTGTGAAGGCTGTGAACTTTACCTCAGTCAGACCCAATCCAGAAGGAAAAATCCAGAAGAGAATAAGGAGGAAACAAAGCAATATAACTGTAGTTCTAAAAAAAGAAAATTAGAAAAAAAAAAAAAAAAACTTTTTTAAAATGCAATGAAGCACCGAGAAATTTCCAAAGCAAAATATATATGAAGATGACACTTCATTGGGAGATAGGAGCAGAAAGTAGCAAAAAGGTCTTTATCAATTGATTTCTCAATACCATGAATCTATTAAACTTTTATGGTTATCAGTGAAAATTAAAAGCATGAAGGTGCTAACAGTGGAATAAAACTTCAAGAAATTAGACATTATAGCTAATAGTCCAAAATTATTTAAATTTCATAATACTGGAAGTACTGTTGTGGTTTTGTTGTGTGTGTGTGTTTGCATGGTGGTTGTTGTTCTGACCAGCTCTTCAAATTTTACTTCCAAATACTACATCCTTGGGACTTTAGAATTGGTATAACCTGCACTGATACTGCTTTTCAGAACTGTGTACTGTGATCAAATAGTAACTGCAGCATCTTGTCCTAACAGATGAAACACCACTAGGTGGATCAAAGTTATCTGTCTTTTAAAGGTCTAATTCAAATTTAAAAACTCCACTTATTTTTTACTTGCTTGTTTTTAATTTTCTGTTGTTCCTTAAGAAATATTTCTTTTCCCCAAAACAGGCTTGTAATTTTAATATATACCTTCTTTCAATATATTCATATTTGTGAGTAATCTTGAATTAGGAAATGCAGGAGATAGCTTTTCCTGAAATCCTGTCACTCTGTTTCAAGACATCATTAAATTGTTAAATTATATTGTCCTAGGTTACAATGTAAAATTGTGCCCAAGGTATGTATTCTATCCCCATGAGCCGTTAGAGCCAAGGTGGGGCAGTGTTTTCCTTATCTTCTGTTAACGAGCCTAACAATGCCTTGCCACATGACTCATAGATAACTCCCTCCGGGAGTTATCTCTGTTTAATGGGCCATCAAGGACCCACTACATGACTCATAGAATGAGATCATCCCATTGTGAGATGCTCTGCCCAGGGGGAGGAGCCAAGCATTCCCACCTGGATAAATCCAGGGTTTGGGACAGCACAGGCAGCTTTTATCCACTAGACTCCCAGAGGAGACAAGAGCTACCAGACGTTTCTACAGGAATCAGTGCTTTGACAAGACCATCTCATTTAGACTGCCACTACCACCCTAACAGGGTGTCAAGTTGTATTCTGACTCTGTCAGGGTTTTTTTTGTACTATTACTTTTATTTTATTTTCCTTTCTTTTATTTCTTTTCTTTTCCTCTTATTAAATTGTGTTTCTGACTTGGAGTCTTTCACTGGTTCTGCTTTCAAACCAGCACATATTTTTGGCGCCCAACGTGGGGCACGAGGTACTGAGAAAAGTCAGAATTACAATTTTAGAAAAAAGACACCTGTTCACTATGATGCTCAGCATGTTTACATGTGTCTTGTACCTAGCTCTCTATATCTTTCCGCACATGGGGCAGTATCTGCAGATCTTAATATTCTGGTGTAAACCAGGGTATGGCACTAAAATTGCCTTTTTGGTCTATTATGTCTATTGCATGGTAACCTCCGAGGCAATGAGCACAATTCAGAATACGTACTCAATTTTGTTGTCTTGTCCCGGTCTAGGATGCTTTGTTTGGGGTCTCAACAATCTCACCCAGCCACAGTGGGGAGGGGTAAAGAATAATTTTTTCCAGTCTTTCAGGCCTGATACAGCAGTTTTTAGAAATATTGAGTTCTCTCTGGATACCAAGGATAGCATAATGTTGTTGTTAGTGCTGCTTTGTCTTCTCTGCACAGTCCGCACCATGCTTAGAAACAAAACACTACATGATGTACATGATGTAGTGCAGCGTCTTCTTGAGGCAGAGGAGAAAAGAACCAAATGCACAGCAACAGCCTTCGTGTCCACACAGATTGTCACAGAGGAGAAAAGAAGCAAAAGCCAGGCAACAGTGTCCGAGTCTAGGCAGACTGTCACAGAAGAAACAGAAGCCAAAAGCAAGGCAACAGTGTTCGAGTCTACGCAGACTGTCACAGAAGAAACAGAAGCCAAAAGCAAGGCAACAGTGTCTGCATCTACGCAGACTGCCACAGAAGAGAAAGAAGCACCAAGCAAAGCCACAACATCTGTGTCTGTGCAGGTTGTCACAGAGGAGAAAGAAGCCAAAAATGCCAGCATTTCCACACAAACCATCACTGAACTGGAACAGCCTAAACTGGTAGCAGTTGCTCCTGTTCAGAAGAAGAAAGCAAAGAGCAAATCAGTCCGCATAGTGACTGACGAAGATGCAGCAGGACCTTCGCACCCAGCAGAAGAGACAGAGCCAGAGATCATCACTCGCTCTCTGTCCCTGGGTGAGCTACGTGACCTGCGGAGAGAATTCACCCGCCAGACAAATGAATCCATCCTGACCTGGCTGCTCTGTATCTGGGACGCTGCAGCCAATGACACCATTCTAGATAGAAGTGAGGCCAGGCAACTGAGATCGCTGTCCTGGGATGTGGTCATTGACCAAGGGATCGGGAGAACCCAAGAGACTCTCAGCCTCTGGCAACAACTGCTAACAAGTGTGAAGGACAGATACCTTTGTAAAGAAGATCTCCAGGTTCACCAAGGAAAGTGGAGCACAATGGAAAAAGGTATCCGATGCCTGAGGGAATTGGCCGTGCTAGAGATCATTTTTCCAGAAGACGACAGATTTCCTAAAAGCCCAGATGAAGTCCAGTGCACATCGCAGATGTGGTTGAGATTCGCATGGCTTAGACCAGAGATGTACTCCCGTTACCTGGCAACGCTGCAATGGAGGGCAGGCGAGGACAGGGTGGGAGTCTTGGTCAAAAAACTAAGAATTTATGAGGACACTGTCACCGCCCCATTTCGTACCCATGTCTCATCCGTGGAAACAAGGCTGGCTGAGCAAGTCCGAAGCTTGATTGAAGAGGGCCATCAGAAACTGAAAAAGGAACTTAAGGAAGAAATTTACCACGTCTCGCCAGAACCAACAAGAGTCTCTGCCATTAGGAGCAGGCGTCCCCCAGCCAGGGAGAGAACATACACTCCACGAGGTAACCTCTGGTCTTTTCTTCAGGAGCATGGAGAAGACATGAGGAAGTGGGATAGAAAACCCACCTCCTCCTTAGCAGCCCGGGTACATGAACTGAAAAGAGAGACCCCTACCACAAGAAATTCATCTAGAGTCAATGCTGCTCCAGTCTCTCGAGCACAAAACTCCAGACGGGATAGGAATGATGATATGACTGATCCTCTTGAAGGAACCTCAGGAACATATTTACAGGAAGAGAGTAGCGTGTACCATGACCAGGAATAGGGGGGCCCTGCCTCTAGCCAGGTAAAGGGACAATCAGATCTATTGGACTGTGTGGATCCGATGGCCTGGCACATCTGACCCACAAGAGTATACGGCTTTGGTTGACACTGGCTCTCAATGTACCCTGATGCCATCAAGGTATGTAAAAACAGAATTCGTTTCTATTTCTAGAGTGACAGGAGGGTCCCAGCAGCTAACTGTAGTGGAGGCCGAAGTGAGTTTAACTGAGAACAGGTGGCAAAAACACCCCATTGTGACTGTCCCAGAGGCCCCATGCATCCTTGGCATAGACTATCTCAGAAATTGATATTTCAAAGACCCAAAAGGATATCGTTGGGCTTTTGGGATAGCTGCTGTGGAGACAGAAGGCATCAGACAACTGAATACCTTGCCTGGTCTCTCAGATGACCCCTCTGCTGTGGGACTGCTGAGAGTTGAAGAGCAACAGGTACCAATCGCCACAGCAACAGTGCACCGTCGGCAATACCGCACCGACAGAGACTCTGTGATTCCTATCCATGAGATGATTCGTAAACTGGAGAGCCAAGGGATTGTTGGCAAGGCTCATTCACCTTTCAACGGCCCTATATGGCCAGTGTGTAAGTCCAGTGGAGAATGGAGACTGACTGGAGATTACTGTGGTCTGAATGAGGTCACGCCACCACTGAGTGCTGCTGTGCCAGAAATGTTGGAGCTTCAGTACGAGCTATAGTCCAAAGCAGCAAAGTGGTACGTGACCATCGACATTGCCAATGCCTTCTTCTCCATTCCTTTGGCAGCAGAGTACAAGCCTCAGTTTGCTTTCACCTGGAGGGGTGTGCAGTATTCCTGGAACCGACTGCCCCAGGGGTAGAAGCACAGTTCCACCATCTGCCATGGACTAATCCAGACTGCATTGGAAAAAGGCGAGGCTCCTGAACATCTCCAGTATATTGATGACATTATTGTATGGGGGAACACAGAAGGGGAAGTCTTCAAGAAAGGAGAGAAGATTATCCAGATTCTACTGAAAGCTGGTTTTGCCATTAAGCGAAGTAAGGTTAAGGGACCGGCTCAAGAAATCCAGTTCCTGGGAGCCAAGTGGCAAGATGGTCATCGCCAGATACCCACAGAAGTAATCAACAAGATCACCGCAATGTCTCCACCAACAAGCAAGAAAGAAACACAAGCTTTCCTAAGCGCCATTTCCTAGGCTTTTAGAGAATGCACATTCTTGAGTATAGCCAGATTGTGAGTCCTCTCTATCTGGTTACCCGCAAGAAGAATGATTTCCACTGGGGCCCTGAACAGCAGCAAGTCTTTGCCCAGATCAAGCAGGAGATCGCTCATGCGGTAGCCCTTGGCCCAGTGAGGACAAGACCAGATGTGAAGAATGTGCTTTACTCAGCAGCCAGGAAGAATGGCCTGTCCTAGAGCCTTTAGCAGAAGGTGCCTAGTTAGACTCGGGGTGGACCACTGAGATTCTAGAGTCGAAGCTACAGAGAGTCTGAAGTCAACTACACTCCCACAGAGAAGGAAATCTTAGCCGCCTATGAAAGAGTTCAAGCCGCCTCAGAAGTAATTGGCACTGAAGCACAGCTGCTTCTGGCACCCCGACTGCCGGTGCTGGGGTGGATGTTCAAGGGAAAGGTTCCTTCCACGCATCATGCCATCGACACTACTTAGAGCAAATAGATTGCCCTCATTACACAGCGCGTCCATATTAGAAACCCAAATCTACCTGGGATTCTGGAAGTTATAATGAACTGGCCTGAAGGTGAGACTTTTAGATTATCCTCTGAAGAAGAAGAAGAGCAAGTGACATGTGCCGAAGACGCCCCACCATATAACGAGCTACCGGAGACTGAAAGACGATATGCCCTCTTCACTGATAGTTCCTGCCAAATTATAGGCGCTGACCAGAAATAGAAAGCTGCAGTATAGAGCCCCACACGACAAGTTGCACAAGCTAACGAAAGACAAAGTAGATCGAGTCAGATGGCAGAGCTTAAAGCTGTCCAGCTGGCTTTAGATATTGCTGAACGAGAGAAGTGGCCGAGGCTCTATCTCTACACCGACTAATAGATAGTAGCTAATGCCCTGTGAAGATGGCTGAATTGCTAGAAAAAGGCCAACTGGCAGCGCAGAGGGAAACCCATCTGGGCTGCTGAGATTTGGCAGGACATTGCCACCCGAGTAGAGAAGCTAACCGTGAAAGTTCCACACCTGGATGCACACGTACCCAAGAGTCAAGCTAATGAAGAGCATCGCAACAATGAGCAGGTAGACAAAGCTGCCAAAGTGAAAGTATCACAGGTAGATCTAGACTGGCAGCACAAGGGAGAATTATTCCTAGCTTGTTGGGCCCATGATGCCTCTGATCATCAGGGAAGAGATGCAACATACCGATAAGCCTGTGACCAAGGGGTGGACCTTACTATAGACATCATCTCACAGGTCATCCATGACTGTGAGACCTGCGCTGCAATCAAACAGGCCAAGCGGGTGAAGCCTCTGTAGTATAGTAGGTGATAGTTGAAGTACAGGTACAGGGAAGGCTGGCAAATTGATTACATCACCCTTCCCCAAACCTGCCAAGGCAAACGCTATGTGCTGACCATGGTAGAAGCAACCACAGGATGGCTGGAGACCTATCCTGTGTCTCATGCTACTGCCTGGAATACCATCCTGGGCCTTGAAAAGCAAGTCCTGTGGAGACACAGCACCCCAGAGAGAATCGAGTCAGACAACGAGACACATTTTAAGAACAGCCTTATAAACACCTGGGCCAAAGAACATAGTATTGAATAGATATACCACATCCCTTATCATGCACCAGCCGCCAGGAAAGTTAAACAGTGCAATAGACTATTAAAGACTACCCTGAAGGCACTTGGCGGAGGGACCTTCAAGAATTAGGACATAAACTTAGCCAAAGCCACCTAGATAGTCAACACCCGAGGCTCCATCAATCGAGCTGGTCCTGCCCAGTCTGAACCCTTGCACACAGTAGATGGAGATAAAGTCCCTGTGGTACACATGAAAGGGATTTTAAGAAAGACTGTTTGGATTAATCCCACCTCAGGCAAAGGCTGACCCATCCGTGGGATTGTTATTGCTCAAAGACCTAGTTATACTTAGTGAGTAATGCAAAAAGATAGAGAAACCCATTGTGTATCACAAGGAGACCTAATTTTAAGTGAGAACTAGAATTAGTGTGTAAGGTTTCATTCTGTGTATATATGTATGTATCTGTGAGAGTGTGTGATGTAGATGGTGATAGAATAAGGGGTGGATTATGTCCTAGGTTACAATGTAAAATTGTGCCCAAGGTATGTATTCTATCCCCATGAGCCGTTGGAGCCAAGGTGGGGCAGTGTTTTCCTTATCTTCTGTTAACGAGCCTAACAATGCCTTGCCCATGACTCATAGATAACTTCCTCCGGGAGTTATCTCTGTTTAATGGGCCATCAAGGACCCACTGCATGACTCATAGAATGAGATCAGCCCATTGGGAGATGCTCTGCCCAGGGGGAGGAGCCAAGCATTCCCACCTGGATAAATCCAGGGTTTGGGACAGCACAGGCAGCTTTTATCCACTGGACTCCCAGAGGAGACAAGAGCTACCAGACGTTTCTACAGGAATCACCGCTTTGAGAAGACCATCTCATTTAGACTGCCACTACCACCCTAACTAACAGGGTGTCAAGTTGTATTCTGACTCTGTCAGGGTTTTTTTTGTACTATTACTTTTATTTTATTTTCCTTTCTTTTATTTCTTTTCTTTTCCTCTTATTAAATTGTGTTTCTGACTTGGAGTCTTTCACTGGTTTTGCTTTCAAACCAACACATATATTTAGAGATAAGCATTCAAAGCTGTATTACTTCCGATTTCTTGAAGCCAAAAGCCAACAGATTGGCTTCCACTATTCTTTAAATTTGTCTTCCTGTAAATTTTAAATTACCCTTCTGTCCCTCCTTGACATAGATTTCACCACTTCTTGTCTGCAAAAATTGAATTCATTATCTAGTGTGCAACAAGCCAATAATTACACACTTGAAGAGGCATTGATTATTTATTTCAAAGTTGTACAAGCCTGAGTGTTTGGTGGTATTCCACAAATCAAGCACACCCCTCAACTTTCCATTCCATTATTTATACACAGAAATTCAGTGTTAGTAACCTCAAAAGTACATGATTGTCTATGATTGGTTAGTAATTTCCATATAAATTACATAATCCCATCTAACTTCTATGTATGCTCAGGGGAAGGGTTTTCACCTGGGCAGGGGTCTTTTTGACCTGTAGGTGTGATTTTTAGTATTATAATGAAGATAGTTCAGCTATAGGATACATGGACCTTGAGTATTTTGTCAAGTTCACAACATACACATCAACATTTTGATTTACTGTATCTTTAAAGCTTGTTACTTTCAGGATGTCCTTGACTAATGGATGCTAACTACCACCTCTTCTACTGATGAAGTTTCCTTTCTTGCTGATTAGGCTTGAAAGTATACAAAGATCAAACATTAAAGAACATCCTGACTTAAGATAACTTGGACATACTCCACATTTTGTAACACCCTGACCATCAGTAAAAGGTGTCTGTCCATCATCATATCTCCCCCCCCCAGCACTGTGAAACAATTTTTTTCTTTTCTTATTTAGTTTGACATAAATGAAAATTAGCTTGTATAATGCCTGTTGATTAGTAGCAGAAGGAATTCTATTAAATGGAGAAAGAAGCAGTGTTCTAAAAGAGCATGTTCATCTCCTCATAAAAAGCTTATTCTGTTTTTAACTGCTAAAGAAATGAGACACACTTCTTATTTGGGCAATGCTGAATACAATTCTCATTGTTCAACAATTAATCTCAGTCTTCCTTTCCCAGTTCACCACTGTCCAGCTAAACAGTCCAGTATAAATTGCAAGAAAATTCTTTAATCAGCTGATTTGTTGTCCACTAAGTCACCCTTATTCTTAGAAGTTAGTTGTGTATGAGTGCTGAGGGAGAGGAATGCTATTTTTCCATATCTTGTTCCTTTTATATTTGTTATAACTGAATGTTCATAAAGAGAAGGCTTATTTTATAGTTGTTGCAGCCTGTTTTGGGGGGGGGGGGGGGGGGGGGGGAAAAGATGGGGGAGGTACAGGGACACACACACACTCCCAGTATGTTTCCTTCTGAAAATTTAGCAATTTTCTTGCTATTTTCCCACAATCGGATTCGTTTTAGATCATGAGTGTATATAACTTAATGATACAGGTTTGTCACTTCTGATTTTAAATACAAATCTTCATTAGTATTCTGTATTTGTCCTAGTTGCTTTGAAATAAGCTGTAAATCATGTATGTAGCAAGACTCAGCAAATAAAGATTATACTTAAAAAAAAAGAATTACCAGAATTTCAAGACTGTTATAAATGATCAGAGGCTAATTCTAAATAAAACAACAAAATTTATTCTACACAATTTCAACACCGAAATAAAGCCACAATAAAAAGAAACAACATCGATCGAATGCCGGGTGGACAGAGAGGCGGTACAAAAGTACCCTCCGAACTCTGCCACACTGCTATGTTTCAGCCCGTGGGTTTTATACAGTTTTTTTACCCTAAGGCTAAGTTTATTGAAAGTCCAGGTATGCTGTGTTTCTAAAAGAGTCCTGTCTGCATGAAAAAGGTTGCTTGATAATTTTTCCGGAATTCATCTTGGGAGGGGTGATCTTGATTGTCCAGGATCTCCACCAAGATTGGTATCTAGTGTTTGAGGAGCTGTGAAGCGAGGGTCCACCCTTAATGGCCGGGCCATCTTCTGGCTTTGTCTTGTTGTTACAGTAGTAGGTGTGTTTGGGAACTTCGGAATCCTGGAGGCATTCTCGGGTATCTTTTTATTAATAGCTTAATCCCACACGAATTTATTTATTTTACTTATTACAGTCCCCCACCTTTTTATTTACCCAAATAAATTCGTGTGTGTTGGATTGCCCTTCTTTAGTAATTGCCTTTGAGTCGTGGCATTCTACTCCTTTTTCTGATCTACAAAATTTAGTATTGAGTGTCATAAAAGAAATAATACCCTTTTTCTTTATCTTTGGGACAATCATAATGCTCTTGATACTTCAGGTTCCCTCTGGTGCTATGTTTAACTATAGTTCACATTTCTTCTTGAGGGTCAGCCTCTGTGGGCTCTTGGGGGGGGGTCCCCCTGTCTCTCGGCTCAGGACTACGAGGACTTTCTATCACAACATGCCTCTGCTTTTCCCTTCGCCCACGGGGTTGCAGCCCGTGGCGGGGTAATCCATCTTCTCGGCAGCAGGCATATGCTTTTGGAGTCCTGTTAGTCTGAGCTGCAAACCTTCTTTTAAAGGCACTCCATCTGGACAACCTGATTGTATCGGACCAGTAAGGTACTTTGATTGTCTTTCTGCACTCGACTTTGAGCACTTCAACTTTAGCGTCTAATTGCCCTTTTGTCCCCTTTGCATATATATAATACCATTCTGGAGAATCTAACTCTAGCAGACCCAAGTTAGTGGCAATTACTAAGAAATAGCTAGTCTCTTCTTGTTCTTTTTCTAAACAGTTGGTACATAATCTTTTTGGCCTACGCCCCCCTCTACAGTGAACAACTCAAATCAATTTACAATATACACACTTGAAGTGAACAAAGGGAAAACATTTACAATCTGGTCTTTCACACCTTATCTGATCCCCTTCATTCATCGGTGTTGTTGCAACCTGACTTTCAGCTCTCCAGGTGATGAGGTCACTCTCCATTTCTGAGTAGTGTATTGTGAGTCCACCTTCTTCACTCTCGAAGCGTGGGTCTACCCTTTTTCTGCTGTCTTAATTGCTGTATCTGTGGTGAGAAGAACAGTGAAGGGACCTTCCCAGTGAGGTGCTAGAGGTATATTTTTCTAGGTTTTTACTAAGACTTTATCACTTGGATTTATTTTGTGTATTGCAAACCCCAAAGGGGTACTTTGAGAAATGAGCCCTTGTTTTCGTAGATCTTGTAAATTCTTATTTATGGCAATTAGGTATGGTTGAATCTGGGTATCTTCTATTTGAGGGTGTCCCACAGGCATTCTATGTTTATAAGGCATTCTATAGAGCATTTCAAACGGTGATAACCTTGTTTTTGAATGAGGCATAGTTCTTATGTTCAAAAGAGCTAAAGGAAGACATTTCACCCAAGACATCTTTGTTTCTATCATTAATTTGGACAGTTGAGTCTTTAATGTTTGGTTCATTCTTTCCACCTGCCCAGAGCTTTGGGGGTGCTAAGGGGTGTGGTATTGCCATCGAATTCTTAGAGCTTCTGTAGTCTGTTTGATAATTTTGGAGGTGAAATGTGTTCCCTGATCAGAATCGATATGATCTATTATCCCATAGCGAGGGATAATTTCTTCTAGCAATACTTTTGATACTGTCTGGGCAGTAGCTCTTGCCTTAGGGAAGGCTTCTACCCAGTGAGTTAATTTGTCTACTATTACTAATAGAAATTTATATCTCTCCACCTTAGGTAAATCAGTGAAGTCCACTTGGATTCTTTCAAACGGGCGATAGGCAACTGGGCGTCCTCCTAAAATTGTTTGTCTGTAGGTAGCTCGATTAATCTTCTGGCAAACTATACACCCGTGCACCTCCTGTTTGGCTAATTCATAAATCCCCTTACATCTGAAGAATTTCAAAAATTGTTCTGCTAGAGCCTGGGCTTCCCAGTGTGTTTGCTGATGCAATCTTTTCAGAATTTTCTTGGTGTATTCCTTTGAAACTAACTCTCTTCTATCAGGTAATTTCTACCTCCCCTCCTCTAGTTTACCCCCTATCTTTTTAAACTCCTCGATTTCTTTCTGAGATGGGCATGGGGGATATTCCTGAAGTTCTTCTCTCTCAGCCTCAGGGATACTTATTGTGAGCAATGCTGCCCTCTTTGCCTCTTTGTCAGCCAGATTATTTCCCCTGGTCTGGAATTGCATACCCACCTGATGTCCTCTGACATGGACAATAGAGATTTCTTCAGGTCTCCTAATCGCCTCTAAAATTTGTTTTATTATTTCCCCATGAATCAATCCCTGTCTTCGGGTGTTAATTAGACCTCTTTCTTCCTATATCTTACTAAAAGTGTGTGCAATTCTATAAGCATATTTTGAGTCAGTAAAAATAGTGCTTCTCTTCCCTTTTAATCTCCTGAGTGCCCTTAGTACTGCATATAACTCACAGGCTTGGGCAGACCAGCTTGCATTCAGGGGTCCTGATTCTACTACTTCCCCTGATTTTCCATCTACTATGGCATATCTTGATTTTCTTTTACTTTCTAATACTCTTGCTGATCTATCTACAAACTATTTTTCTCCTTCTTCTAATTCTTCTTCTCTTAAGTCTGGTCTTACCTTGGTTTGCAGTTCTACCATTTCTGTACAGTCGTGAACAGTTTTTTCTAATGCTTCTCCGAACAGGAACTGGGCTGGATTCTGAGCAGCTGTTGTCTTGAGTTCTAAACTATGTGAGTGTACCAGGATAGCCTCATACTTTAGGAGTCTGGCATCAGTGAGCCACTTATCTGCTTTTTGTTGCAGAATGCTCCTCACATTATGTGGTGAATAAACTACCAGGGGGGCCCCAAATGTTACCTTTTTGGCTTCTTCTACTAACAATGCAACAGCCACGATGGATTGTAGGCATGTAGGCCATCCTCTACTTACCGGATCTAAAAGTTTAGAGACATATCTTACAGGTTTTTTGGTCCCTGCCCAGTCCTGAGTTAGAACACCATAAGCAGTGTGATTGCTGACATCTACAAATAACTGAAACTGCCTTTTTACATCTGGCAAACTTAAAACAGGAGCAGTTATCAGTGCTTCTTTCAACTTCTTAAGCTCAGCTTCATCTTTTTCTGTCCATTTTACTCTATCTGTGTTTAGTCTTTCATAAAGAAATTTTACCTTTTCACTGTATCCTTCGATCTATTGTCTGCAATATCCTAACAATCTTAACAACTGTCTGATCTCCTTTTTTGTCCTGGGAGGGGGCAGCGCTACAATTCTAGCAACCCTCTCAGGGTCTAGTTTCTTCTTACCTTTTGAAATCCAGTGTCCAAGGTATCTTACTTCGGGTTCAACAAACTGTAATTTTGATTTTGAAACCTTTAATCCCTTTTCTGCTAGGAAATTCAGTAACAAAATTGTACATTCTCTTACTTGATCCTCCCTCTGGCCAGCTATCAGTAGGTCATCAACATATTGCAATAACTTGGCTCTTTCAACCGGTATGAATTGACTTAGTAATTGTTCAAGAGCCTGACCAAAAAGGTTAGGAGAATCTACAAATCCCTGAGGCAGAGATGTCTACTTAAGCTGCTGCTTTCTGTTTGTTTCAGGATCTTCTTATTGAAATGCAAAATAATCTCGGCTCCCTTCGGCCAGAGGGCACGCATAAAACGCATCTTTAAGATCAATTACACTGTAATAAACATCTTCTGGAGATACCCTATTCAGTAGGGTATAAGGATTGGCTACTACAGGGAACTTTGTTTTTGTTCTCTCATTCACTGCTCGGAGATCTTGAACTAACCGGTAGCTTCCATCACCCTTTTTTACTGCCAGGATGGGAGTGTTGTGCCTTGACATACAAGGCTCCAAAGTCCTTTTTTCAATTAGATTGTCAATTACTTGTTTTAGTCCCCTCCTCCCCTCCACTGATATGGGGTATTGTTTAATTCTAATAGGTTCTTCAGGCTTTTCTATTTCAATTGAAATTGGCTCTATTGCCAATCTCTCCACCTCTCCTTGAGAGCACCAAACTTTTTGATTAATTTTGTCTTCATCTTCAGTAGTCAGTTTGTATAGGCTTACTACTAATTGTGAATCTTTTACTATCAGATTTATCCCCAGTGCTATAATCATGTCTCTACCTAACAAATTATAGTCTGCTTCTTCTACCAGAAGCAAATTCTTTATGCAAAATTTAATATCTGATTCAATCTCTACATCTTTAATTATTGATACCTTGAATGGATCTCCCTTTGCCTTAACTATTGTTACTTTATCCTCACTTTTTAAACAGCCTTTGGGCAGTCTCTGTACTGTGCTTCTCTCTGCCCCTGTATCTACTAAAAATGTTACTACTTCTTTTTGGGGACCTATTTTTAGCTTTACCAAGGGCTCATTTGATGTTCTAGTCTTCAAAATAAAAAGCCCTTGACGCTCCTAATCTTCCTGAAAAATTTTCTCATCATTTATTCTTTTTCTACAATCTCTTTTTAGGTGACCTTTCTTTTTGCAATAATAACACTCTGGGAGTTCTCCCCTTGGCCCTGGGTTCTTATTTGGCCGGTCCATTTTTCTCTGCGTTGTTCCTACCTGTTCCCAGCTCTTCTCTTGCTTTTGTACTTCTCTCACAGCTTCAACAAGAACTTTGGCCTGTATTTTTTGATTTTCCTCATCTCGTCGCATGTATACCTTCTGGGCTTCTCTTAATAATTCTTGTAAGTCCTTGTCTTGCCAGTTTTCTATTTTTTCTAATTTTTTTCTTATGTCCTCCCAAGACTTTGCAACAAATTGGGTTTTTAACAACACTTCTCCAATAGGGGAATTAGGGTCTGTTCCAGAATATACCTGTAGGCTTTTCCGGAGTCGGTCCAGCCAATCTGAGGGAGATTCATCTTTTCTTTGACATTCCTCAAACACCCGACTAATATTTTGTCCCCTCGGCACCGCCTCCTGTATTCCCTGGATAATTATATTCTTGAGGTTTATCATGTTCCGTCTACCTTCCTCAGTCTGGGAACTCCATCCTGGGTTTTGGCTAGGCCATTTTAGGTCTCCGGGTGTGCTTTGGGGGTTACGGCGATTCTAGTTTCGGATCCCAGCCTGTCGAATTAAATCTCTTTCTTCGGGGTTAAATAGTGTTCTTAAGATGGACATAAGGTCCTCAAAGGTGTATATGCTACTTCTCAGAAAGTCCTCTAGCCTTTCTGCTACTCCGAATGGGTCATCTAATAATCGCCCTATTTCTTTCTTAAAAGCTCTCACATCTCCTGTGTTAAGTGGAACATTTACGAATCCGATAACTCCGGGTGCGGTAGGGATTTCCCGTAAAGGGAAGAGGTTATGTTTGTCCTCTTCATTTTCACTCCCCCCTTCACTCATGAGCTTGGCTCTTCTCCGAGTCCTGCTAGCTGGAGGAGAGCCCGCTGGAGCTGTTTTTCTGGCTCCCATGGGCTGCGGGGGAACAAGTGGCTGAGAAATCGGGGCTTTTTCCCAGGGGAAAACTGCTTCTTGTGGCTGTGGGAAAGGCGGAGTCTGCGTGGAGGCTTTCGGGACTTGTAGTCTTGCCGCTTGCAGGTACGGCGCCCCTGGAATTTGTGGAGACGGCGCTACCCATTTTGATGGTGCGTCTAAAGGTATGGGAAGGGGTTCTTGATCTGGGGTTCTTTCTGGAGGCAGGGATAGGAGCGGGGCAGGCAGTTGGGACGTTCCCCAGAGATTAAAGGGAGGGAGGGATGTGGCTTGACCTGGTCCCATGAACTGAGCCCCCTGCAAAGGACCCGAGGCAGGCACAGGCTGGTTAACAGGTCCCGGAGGGACAAAGGGGGTTGCTGATACAAAGGGAGGGAGAAATTCTAGTGGATCCCATTCATCCTTTTTTTCTGAAGTTTCCCTCTGAGTTCTTAGTGCAAACAGTCCTGCTCTGGCTTCTAACTATACCTGAGCATACTCTCTTTCCTCGCAGGTTACTGATTTTTTTCTTTCTACATAGCTGCAAAGAATCTTACATATCTACTTTTCAAATGTGCCGAATATCGGCTAGATCACATGTTTTTGTATTTCCTTACCCCCCCAAACTTTGATACAGTAATAAGTCATTTTTTCTTTTGACTTACCTTTCAAAGAGGGGCATTTCTCCCAATGCTCTAAGATCCATCCCAGTGGGCTTTCTGGTGGGATTTCGAAAGTACCTTTTCCTTTTCTGGGAGCATGCTTTTTCTCTGATTCTTTCTGATGTTTACTCTTTCCTTGCCCCATTTTTTTTTTTTTTTTTTTTTTTTTTTTTTTTTTTTTTTTTTAAAAGAAAAAAACCAAAAAAAAAAAAACTTTACTTTTTGATAATGGATCGCAACACTAAATTCTTTTCTTAGCCTTAGCTCTGGCTAAGAGCAGGGGTCTCCTCCCTGACTGTTACAGTTTGCAAACCGGGTCCTGAATCGTTCGGCTTACTTACCCGTCCGGTGAGCTGAACCGGGGGTCTGTTCGTCCGAGGAAAGAATCTTCGGTTTGCGTCTTGGGCGTATCAGCCCGTAGCAAAAAGAGTTTACCAATTTCTTGAACCTAAAAGGAACGTATCTTTCCTCTTTTTGCTTCCTGTGATCGATTCCCCCAGACTCCCCTGAATCTGGGCTTTGATGAGTGAACGAGGTTTCCCGATTCGCTTCCTCGTCAGCCGACTAAACCCCTCGCGGGAAAATTTGGAACTGCGGCTTTCAGGTCTACTCTCGTGTCGTGGCCAGGCCACGTCTCATTCACTCACTCAATCACACCCACTCAACCAGGCAGTACTTACAGCAATTTTCCTGCTTGGAGATCTTCGTGCACGGAGAATATTTTATGAGTGAAAAAATTGTTGCCGCGGCTCCGAAAAGACCTTTCCCTGTCTTTTCCCGGGTTCTCTGCTGGATCCAGGCCTTCTCCTTTTTTATTGTGGCGCTTTTATCTAATTTTTTTGGTTCGTAATACAATAGGTGCGAAGGGGTTTCCTGCGTTGCTGGGCTGCCGAAAATCCGGCAGGGCGCTTCTCGTGCAAAGGGATTTCCTCCGCAGCCAAATTGTATCCGAGTCACGGCACCAAATCTGTTATAAATGATCAGAGGCCAATTCTAAATAAAACAACAAAATTTATTCTACACAATTTCAACACCGAAATAAAGCCACAATAAAAAGAAACAACATCGATCGAATGCCGGGTGGACAGAGAGGCGGTACAAAAGTACCCTCCGAACTCTGCCACACTGCTATGTTTCAGCCCGTGGGTTTTATACAGTTTTTTTTACCCTAAGGCTAAGTTTATTGAAAGTCCAGGTATGCTGTGTTTCCAAAAGAGTCCTGTCTGCATGAAAAAGGTTGCTTGATAATTTTTCCGGAATTCATCTTGGGAGGGGTGATCTTGATTGTCCAGGATCTCCACCAAGATTGGTATCTAGTGTTTGAGGAGCTGTGAAGCGAGGGTCCACCCTTAATGGCCGGGCCATCTTCTGGCTTTGTCTTGTTGTTACAGTAGTAGGTGTGTTTGGGAACTTCGGAATCCTGGAGGCATTCTCGGGTATCTTTTTATTAATAGCTTAATCCCACACGAATTTATTTATTTTACTTATTACAAAGACTAAAGATGAGATGAGGTGACAGAAATTCTGAACAGAGAGAAGGAAGAGAAAGATTCCTATTTACTGAGATAATAGTGTGAATGAAATAACAAAAATAAGTAGAACTGATGTTTAGACAGTAGAGTCCAATTGGAAACTGCCTGTCTACTGCTTAGAATAATCAAACTGATGAGTGTTGGGGGGTCTTGGTTTGGTTTTTTTTCATTTTTCTTTTTTTCTCTCTAGACTTTGAAAGAGTGAGTCCATCTAAGAACTAGCAGTCATAGTTCAGAAGCTCAGGGCTCTTTTCCTGTCTAATGCTACTGTTGTCTGCAAAATCATGTTTGTTACCTAGTGTGCAACAAGCCAATAATTACACACTCGAGAGAGATATTGATTATTTATTTCAGAGTTGTGCAAGCCTGGATGTTCAGTGGTATTCCACAAATCAAGCACCTCAACTATCAAAACTTTTTTTTATTTGTACATTTTAGCAAACAAACGAATTAGTGTTGATTGGCTACAAGTTACATAGTTCTCTTATTAATTAATATTGCATCTTCTATTTGTTAATGATTCTGTCATTCCTCATGCTAATTAGTCCACATGCTCAGTCTTTCTCTTCTTTTGAGACGGTAGGTTTCTTGGGTTGGTGGTCATGATCTGCCCCTACCAGAATTACCTTTTACCCAGTTGGAGCTGATTTCAGCACAGTTTCTGAATTGACTTTGTTAGTTTCTTCCTTATCTTGGGAGTTCTACCAGATGTCCCAAAAATTCTGCATTCTTTGTGTCCACTATCAGTGGGCATCCTTTTTTCCCAAGCTATGTTAACCTCCCCCTCCCCAGGTCTGCAATCATTGAAGCATGTCAAGCCCTAAACTTTAATTTGTTTTTCTAACACCTGGACATCACTTAGAGCTTGTTGGCTGCTCTCTGTTTCATGGATTAAATCTCCCTTTTTGTTGATTAGGTTTGAAAGTTACAAAGATCAAACATTAAAAAATTCCTTTCTTAAGAAAGTTTTTACATATTCCACATTTTGCAACACTACTTTTATGGAGCTATTTAATGTCTTCTAGAGAGTAAAGACAAATTCCACTAAAAGTGAGATAACAGCACTTAATTTATTGCAATTATTAATGAACTAACAAGGATGTTGCACTCTGGTTCTAGAAAAGCATTATGCCTGTGGTTTGCTATAATAAAGGCAGGGTATTCACAAAGTGAGCCCCATAACATCAGTAGAAGATAACTGTTGTCTATCCAGTTATACTTCAGCATGCAGAATTTTCAATTTAACCTTTTTAATTGACTTAAACAAGAGTCTTAACCTCAACTCAGGAATGGGAAGGAAAACTTTAAACACATCTCGTGTGGGTTTTATTTCTTTTTTTTTTTTTTTTTTTCTTTTGGACATAGGAAAGTAGAAGTGTTCTGGTTCCAGCTGGGATAGAATTTATTTCCTTCTCAGTAGCTGGTACAGTGCTGTGTTTTGGATTCAGTATGAGAATAATGTTGATAACACACTGACGTTTTGGTTGTTGCTAAGTGGTGCTTACCCTGAGTCAAGGGCTTTTCAGTGTCTCAGGCTCTGCCAGTGGGCGGGTGCACAAGAAGCTGGGAGGGAGCATGGCCAAGACAGCTGATCTGAACTGGCCAAAGGGATATTCCATTCCATAAAATGTCATGTTCAGTATATAAGCTGGGGAAGTTACCTGGAAGGGGGGGCTGAACACAGTTTGGGAACAGGCTGGGTATCAGTCTGCAGGTGGAGAGCAATTATATTGTGCATCACTTGGTTTTTTGGGTTTTATCTCTCCCCTTTATTACTTACTATTATTATATTTTACTTTGTTTGGTTATTAAACTGTTCTTATCTCAATCCACAAGTTTTAGGTTTTTTCCTGATACTCCTTTCCATACCACCAGGGTAGAAGTGAGTGAGTGGCTACATGGTACTTAGTTGCCACTTGAGGTTAAACAAGAATCATAGAATTATAGAATCATAGAATGAGTTGGAAGGCACCCATAAGGATCATCAAGTCCAACTCCTGGCCCTGCTCAGGACACCCCAATACTTTTTTCTTTCTTCCTTTATGCATGAAAAACATGAAAGGTGAATGTATCATCTTCAGGGTTTAATGTTCAGAAATATAAGTAATGTTATGACTAATTTATAGCAAAACTGGTTGTAAGTTTTAATTTAATTATACCACCTGGGACCTTGTCTAAACTCAAAATTGTCTCGTTTTAATTTAAGGTATGGCTTTGAACTGAATTTAGCTAAACTGGTTAAAAACCTTTTACTGATATTCTCAATTTGATTCAATTTGGCTTGAGCCAGTATTTTGATCTTGATGCAACATATTTTCTGGTCACTGCAAGTTCATTTTCAGTTGTGTGTGTCATGTGGTTTTTTCATTTATTTTGGTTTTTGGGGTTATTTTGCAAATTTAAGTTACTACATTTGATGAAATCAATTACCTCTAAAGAAAAAATCACAAACTGGAGATGTCTATTCAGAGCTGGGAATTAAGGTGAAATGGAAACTGGTTAGATGTTTGACTTGAAGTAAATCAGATCTATTAGATTGAAGGCAGATTTTTCTTCTTTTCAGATATGTATTAACAAGAAACAAACAATTTTAAAAATGACAGTTTTTTTTAATTATTAGGAATATAAAGTATTTTAAATTATTTGGAAGAATGCTCAGAATTTGACTTTTAATAAATATTTACGGCACCTGGTAAAGTTCACATTAGTGGTCTGACCTGGCTGCTGAAGTCTAGAAACTTCACTGGAAGGAGAGCTGTGCAAGATTTTTATCTTTTTACCATCAACCCAAACCCCTAGATCTCTTTCTGCAGGACTGCTCTCCCACCTCTTGTTCCATAATTTGTATGTGTAATCAGGATTACTCCATCCCCATCTATCATAATGATTATAGAAAGAGGAAATGAAAGCACAGGAGGAAGGAAGTGGAGAAAAAATAAAACCAAGAGTAAAGAAATTAAAAATGAAAAGAAATTAAAAATAAAGAAAGCCTATAGAAGAGTAAGAACTCAAAACATTTTGCTGCATTATTTTCATTTTCTATGCATTGTATATAAGATGTATTCTGAACTATCTCAATTTGAATATGTGGGGACTGACAGTGGTCAAAAATAGATTTCTAGGCTTCAGGCACTAGCTTGAGGCCTGTGGGAAAAGCTAAGTACATAACTCTCTCAACTCTGGCTTGGGAAATCATAAGGAAGAACCTAAACAATCCTTGTAGATATCCCTTTTCCTGATACCCGGTGTTTCCCAACTTGTTTACTGGCAAAGATGTTTAGAAAGAGGTGTAGGCTCTAACAACCAATCATATCACTTGTACCGAAACACTGTATAAAAGAAACTGTCTTTCAATAAACTTTCGCTATATGCCCTCCGATCAGAAGACTCGGAGTCTTGTATTGTTATGCCTGCCGTCCCGAATCATAACAATATGAACACACAAACGTTGACATGCTTCAGGGTATTTTCTACCTTGACACTTTCAGTATAAGGAAATAAACTCCCTTTTTCATTTATCTGTACCAAAATTAAGATTATGAAACTACCATTAAACCTTCCTTTTTGCTTACTTAAGGGGTTTTTATGAATTTGTATACTTTGTCCCTTGGGTATTCTCAGTAAATAATACAGATTATTAATTCTCTCATCTGACTTGTAAACATGAAAATTTGTAAATCTTCAATAAGTTAAAGCAAGTAGCATTTGTGCTATTTCAGTACAAACTGTTTTCAAAGTAATAATACCATACAGCAGTGTAAAATTATATAGTCAGCATAAGATAGCATATAAACTAAGAGCCATGGATGAGGAACATCTCTTTGTCCATTGAATTAATTTCTGTTTGAAATCACTACTTGATTGCAGTGCAAAATGTTATTTCATAAGGGCTCTCAATCTGCTAGTTAATAGGACAATACATCACCAGCATGTAATTAAGTGCTCTCCTGGATCAGAATTCAACACTTTGTAATGTCAAATGTGTGGAAAAGGAAACAGCATGACCAAGGAAAGGCTTAGTGGTTAAATATGCCTGAAAATATTTTTACTGTAACAAATTGAAGCTCTAGGACAGGCAAAATTTGGGATAGGCTTTAGCCATTTTGCACTTTAAAACTTTTTTACAGGTTTTAAATTGGTTTAGTAAAAAATTATTGAACCAATTTAAATAGTTTATATGAAATTATCCCAGTAGTAGACCAAGCCAACAAAGGATAAGAAAGAAAGGACATTTGACTCTAGAATGCAAAGCCATCCATATATTTGATATTAAAACAGGGATATGAATGTGGAATTTACTATCTGATGGATAGGAAAATCACTAAAGTTTTGTGTTATGAATACATATTATAAAATTGGCTTTTTGCAAATATTAAGATGAATGCTATATGTATAATGATAAAATAACTTTGCTGTAAGGATATAGTTTTTATTTCTGCTATTAACAAAACTTAGACATGGTAGTGGGATAGCTGATATATAGTTATGCTTGTAATTGAACTGCCTGCTGGGTTGGGATAACATCCAGTGAACATATGATGAGGACCCTGCTACAGATATGCCAACTATCAGCACCTGCCATCAGAAGAAAGTATGGACCAAGACCCAAGCTGGAGGTGATAAAAAGAACTGACTAAAACCACAACTAAGAAACACGCATGCTCTAAAAAGGCGGACCCAAGGAGGGGTCATGCTAAACAGTTCCTGGAATATGCAAACTAGTTTGTGAAAAGTTTGAATATGCATAATGGTTTATGAATATGCAATATGCTGATGCAATAAAAAAGGTATTTAAAGGGTGTCTCTGTAATAGCAGATGTGCTCTTGGCTGAATGCCAAGCAGTTGGCTGTTAATACTTTGCTTTATCATTTCTGTCTCGTATTGTCCTTTATTAAACTTTTTAAATTTTACCAGGAAAATGAACCTCGTTTATCGTGGTTCCTGTGCTCTCAGGGTCTAGTCCAGGCTAGCTCTAGACCCTGATGCAAAACCTGATAGTGGACAAAGATAAAAGACAGAGGCGCTCCTCCTTCCTCGTGTATAGTCCCAGCTTTATTCTAGAACCCAAGCTCCACATGGCCAGAAAGCGGCAGGCAGTGGGGCCAGAAGGTGGGGAGATACCATGCTATGTACAGTGTAAACAGTTTTGAAAGCAGGTGCATCAGTCCACTGTGACTTGCCTATTGTTTCCTGCACCAGGTTTCCATGGGAACGCCTACCAGTTCTTGGTCCAGCGAACACACCTGTAGGCAGAACTTGGAAGACATCCCACCTCAGCCAGGCCAAAGCTGCCATGCTGGGGTTTTCTCTGTCCTTGGGGTTTCAGTCTCTGTCCTTGGGGTTTCAGAGCCCCCCCTGTCCCTCCAAGGGTCTTTGTCTCTGTGTCTTTGGCTAAGGTCGTGAGGCAGATGAGGGATTCTCGGACTGTCTCTTACACCCATATAAATCCCAAGTTTGTCCAAACGGCCCTTTTCCTTCCAGGCAGTTGAACAGGTAACATCGGCTTGGTAACATTGAACTGATCCGGCCAGGCCCTACCGTTCCCCCCCCTCTCCTCCTGTGGGGGCGAGGGGGAGCTGGCCCCGAGGCCTGGCCAGGCTCTGTCAGCTCCTGGCGGGGAAAAAGGGGAGGCTGCAGCTCGGGGCTGTGGCAGCCGGCCCTGGCCGGGCCATGGCCAAGGATCCCGCGGTGGCTGGCAGGGAGGGGCTGGCCCTTGCTGGGCAGTGCCCTGGGCCCTAGTTGCCAGTGCTGCTGGCCCAGGGGAGGATGGCATCCCCCTCCCCATCACAGTTTTGAAATTAGACACTATGAGCCACAGCCAAGAGAAAGAAAGAGCCTGGCTGCTTTGGGATCCTTCAGCCTGAGGAGCTGCAGCCCAGCAGAGATCACAACCACGGCAGGCCTGGGCAAGATTTAACTCTTTCTTAACACAAGATGAAGCTTTCAGAACTCCAACCCTTTCCTTCCTTCCTAGATGGAAGACAGAGTGATTTAAAATGTAGAGAGACAGCATGATACAGAGTCAGTGAAAGAACTGATGAAGATTATTGGAAGAAGGGATTGAGGAAGTGGACATTTTTGTCTGGACTTCTCTGGATGTAAACCATGAAGACTAGACTGAAATATCCCTTCAAATCATGGGAAAGATATGCATTTAGGGAGATGTTCAAATTTGTGTGTGGATTTTGAACAAAGGTGCTTGTGATGGACTAAGTGATACTGATCTTATGAGATGCTTGAACAAAGAGATGAGAAGTCCTCTGTGCTAGTGAAGAAGTGAGAAGATATCTCTGTTCCTTGAAATGAGGAATCCTTTGTTCTTTGGAGTTATTAATCTTTAAAAGGTGACACCCTTATATGCAAAAGTCTAGACCCATGACCCATAAGCAACTTGGGAAACTGCTAATGGGAGGGGTCACAGAAGCAGATTTTACCAGGCAGCTGTTTTTGTGACAGGTAAAACCCACAAGAGAACTGTTTTAACTAAGAGAGACTCCTCTCCCAAAGTGATGAAAGATTATGTTTAAATGGTGAAAGTGACTGAAAATCATAGTTTTGTCTCTCTATGTTGGTTGTGGGAAAATGAACAGTTTGTGGGGGAAAGAGAAGTGTTTTAAAGTTTCAAATTTTTTTCTTTATTCTTTAGTGTGTGTTAATAAAATCTATCTGTTTACCTTAAGTTAGGCCTGTTCTGCCTTTTTCTCCTTAATCCTATCTCACAGCAGAAAAACATTTAGACCACTACAATAAATTTAGCCAAAAGAAACAGAGGTGAACGTGAAACCACTACATAATTGGTGTTTCCGCCTGGTTCGAACTGAACCAGAACAATACCTTTCCCTCGCAATTGACAGGAGTCACCTCCAGAGGCTGAGAGTTTCTGTCTTCCGAATCACCCGATCAATGCCCACATCCCAGGCCAGGGAATCCAGTTGCTTGGCTTCATTACCATCTAGTTCCATATCATGGGCTGCGATATCCCAGCATCGGAGCAGCTGGGTCACCCCGGGGCTCACTTGACTGGCGGCTGAAATATTTTCACATATCTCACATCTCACCCTGAGACAGGGATCGGGTGATTATCTCTTGCCCTGCCTCTTCCTCCTGTTTTGAGGGCCCTACTTTCTCTTCATCCCTCACTATGTGAACTGATTTGGTCTTGGATTTCTTCTTCTGTATAGGGGCCACTGCTACCAGCACGGATTGTTCCTCTGGTTCAGCTGCAGTTTGAGTGGCCATGGTGGCAGCTGCTCTTCTTTCTTCCTCTTCCCCCTGAGGGTGCTGTCTGTTGATGAGCAGTGTCCAATAAATAGTAGCCAGGGCCCAGAACACTGCAATAAGTTGTTCCTCTCTGGAGTTGCCACAGCATTATCCTTGCAAGCAAATCTGTCCCTTTATCAGAGTCCTGTAGTTGTTCAGGGGTGAACTCACAAACCATCAGAGCAGAAAAGTCCTCCAAAAACTGGCCCATTTTCTACCACATTCCATGCCATTCATGACTATCTACCCTTGGAGCAGATCTCTGAATAACCTCCAGAAATCTCTGTCCTGACTCTAAACATGTTGTGGACCGCAATGAGGAGACCTGGCAGACTTAGCAACAAGAAGAGGCTTTCCTTAATATCCAAAGGGAATTCAAAATTCTCAAAAGCTGTTGTGAAAAGCTGGGGAAAACTATCCTCCTCTCTTTCCCCCACAGGCTGGGTATGATTATTAATGGACTCCCAAAGGTAGCACCCAAGGCCAGGGCAGGAGAGCAACACTGAAGACATCCTAAATGACCCTCATTTCCCTTGATATTACCATGTCATAAACTGATATCCCACAGTACACCAACAGAGCAATCCTGATCCTTCTTGCTCTGAAAAATATCATTGCGAGGAGCACATATGGAAATATATACAGGGGTGGGTACCACACCCATATGAACAGACTAAGCAAGATTGTGCCCAGTGGCTCCGTACCTAATACAGCAAGTGCTTAGATCAAATTTGTTTCCAACCTGCTCTGGGCAGATCTGTTGTTATCTCAATCCTTCTCACCTCATGTTGGGCACCAGTTAAGGCTGCTGTGGTTTAGGATTGGTACTCCCTATTTTAGTACTCCCACTAAAAAGTCTACGAGCTGCTTCCTCCCTCCCCCTCTGATGGGAGGCAGGAAAGGCAGAGATCATGGGTTGAGATAAGAACAATTTACTGGAAACAGTAATGAGGTAAGAAAACAAACAGGAGCAGCAACAATACTAATAACAAAAATGTACCAAAGAGAGGGTGATTCACATGCAAAAATGCTCACTATGGACCTGGGCAACAATGAACAAAGGGCAGTTGGCTTTCCCCCTCCCACTATGTTGAAGTCAGAGTCCCTTACCCCTTGCAATGACTTGAGATCCTATAGAATAATAACCTAGATATGCCCACACATCTCCAGCCTCCGACCCCTCACAACTACTGAAAAAAATTAACTCTGTCCTGGCTGGAATCAGGACACCAGTATAACATAGACTTAAAAGATGTTTCTCTAAGAACTGGAATCAACTCTGAGCAGACTGCTAACTGAACAAATGCTACTTGCTACTCGCTACTCAGGCATAGAGATTTCTTACCTCTGTTGTACCTCAGACTCATTTTTTTGAGGTTCTGTTTTGTCTCTTACTATGCTATAAACATTTTCAATTTGGGACTTGCCTTCAGAGTATTAATACAGTGAGGGTTTCCATTTTGTGGGGGATTTTTAGCCCTGTGTCTTATAGTAAGTCATTGCAAGAATAATGTTTGGGGTTCCTCTATGAGAGTTGACTAGGATGTTTGGAATAGGATTCTTTTAAAAATCAAGGTGACCATACTACTTGAAGAATGGTAAATATTGTTGACTTCTGGAGGGCTTTCCAACTGCCTAAGATCTGTTAGGAAACATTTAGTCTACTGACTAGCCATGTTGCACAGGTTTATTTGATTTTCTTATATTTTCCTTTTTATATTTTGCTTTTTCTGTGAGAGTACTTTTATGAAAAATAATGAATCTCAGTCAGAAGTCAATCAAAGTATAACATGTTTGTTATTGGTTAAGAAGGCAGGAAGAAATACAATTGCTTTTCCCGGTTCAGTTGTTTTAATGAAGGTCTGATTTAACACTCAGCTGAACTATGTGTCTGTTTACTGTGCCCTGGGCCAGAAGCACATTTTGTGTAGCTGTCATGAGTTAGATGAGAGAGCAGAGCCACCCAAGAAATAATTTTTGACTGTGTGGAAAGGATTGCTAGTTTGACATGTCGTGGTTTGACCTGCCCTAGGAAGTGAGAGAGAGTGTTGGTTTAGAGGTTGGCACCCGGTGAACCAATGAAAGGTCATTTCATCTCTGTGAACACACACTTTAGGCTGTGTAGGGGGTGGAGAAGCCCTCCTTCGTCTTCCGCCTCCAGAGAGAGAGCACACAGGTCTCCCTCCTCCTCCTGGTAGTGGAGGGGGAGGGGAGGCCAAGGCCTGCCATGCGACCATGCGGCCTGTTCCTGGGGAGGGGCTAAGCCTGGACAGCAGTTTGCCGGCTTGCTGGCACAGCTGTCTGTGCCTTGCTGCTGTTGGATCTGGGCCAGCACAGCTGCCTGTGAGCTCTGGCCTTGGCTGGGCCCCCCTCCTCCAGACCGAGGGGGGAAAGAGAACTGTCTAGCCCATCAGGCCGATTGAGAATGCAGGGGTGGAAGATCTACACTTGGGATATCTTTGGGTTTTCGGTGCTGAGCCCCCACTACCCCCCTCCCCGGAGTGTTCGACCAGTGTGGCTTACCAGAAGATTCATCAGCTGCAGCTTCTGTAAGTGATGGGAGAAAAAGAGCCTGGGACTTGTAATGCCAGCAGAAGATAAGAAGAGATGATGGAGTGGCTTTTGGCCAGACTTTCCTCATAGTGGCCATAGAGACTGCATTAACGCTCTTGTAACTTATGGAAACTGTGTTTAGGGGGATGCATGGTGGGCACTGTGTAGTGGAAATGCCAGTGCCAGAGTGAGTGAACAGAAGATTGAGAGGGTGTGGTGGTGCCCTCAGAGGAGGCTTCTGTTCTCAAAACCCTTTGGCCCGAGGGAGAAATGGGGGGGACTTGTGTCCCAGAAGCATCCTTAAAAGAGAACCCTACAAGCAGTTTCTAGTCCATGGGTGGTGGTGAGAGCACCGTCCATTGGAAAGGAGGACTTCTCAAATGTACATTTCCTCTGTATGGGGTGGGTCATTTGTGAAGAGTGCAGGCCACAAGAGACTGTGTTTCTTGTGGGAGTTTCTATAGGGCACAAGGAAGACTCCTCTCCCTGAATATTTTAAGCTGGGGGTTCCAGGTTTTGTCTCAGGAAGTTTTAGTAGGAATTTTGGGGGGGGGGGGGGGGGGAGGAAGAGTGGGTTAGGAGGTTCTTTTCACTTCTGATTGTTTCTCCTTGTTCCTCTTCCCTATATAGTGTAAGTTAATAAAGTTTTCTTTCGATGTCTAAGTTGGAGCCTGATCTGTTTTATTCCCAGTCTGTCTCACAGCAGCATTTTAAAGAACTATATTCTCATGGGTGCGCTGGCATCAGGCCAGCAACTCCAACCCATGACATATGTGAAAGGTAACAGTAATATGTCCAAGAAGGAAGGATACTGCTTCTTTCAGTGTCTGCACAAATGTGGACTGAATTAACATAACATTTTGTTGCATTCTCAGCATGTCAGCAATGAATTGTTTCAGTAACGTGTCTAGATTGTATATAGCAAAACATATTGAGCAAGAAGATTATTATAATAAATGTGAGCAAAATAGTTCATCCTTAAATTATTTAAAAAAACAGTTCAGTATTCAATTATGTAACTATATAAAATTAACTTCTGTTTAGTTCAAGGAAGAAATCTTTAAGCATTTCAAGTCCCACACCGATCAATTTGTTTTGATATTTGCTGGAAAAATTTTAAAATATCAAGATACTTTGATTCAGCATGGGATTCATGATGGACTTACTGTTTATCTGGTCATCAAAATGCAAAACAGGTAACTTGACTGATGAGCAATCTTATTTTTACCTCAAAGTGGTAAAAAATATTCTTAATTCCTAGTGTGATAGCTTTCTGTTGGGCAAACCTAGGTTTAACTAAAATGTATTCAAAAGCAGTACAAATACTCTTGCTATTAAACAAGAGAAGCAACCCCAAAATGTGTAAGATTGTGTCCCTAGATGTCATACATACACTTTTTGAAAGCTAATGTTGTCTTCTGAACTAAGCCATTACTATTAAATCACTCAAATTGGTGTCTTAGTTGCAGTTGGTGCAGAATAATAGTCCGAATACAATCTGAATAGTCCTTGATCTGTTTCACTGCATGGTAGCACTCATGCTTATGCTTCTGCAATAGACAGATGATGGAGGAGGTACGGCTGACACCAAAGAAGGCTTCAAGCATCCGCAATCATTTTCCAGTACAACCTTTTATACTCTTCATCTTACATGCATTCCACCTGTGTGCCCTCTCTATGCTTCTGTGATTGGTCAGTACACCTCCGCATTCCATGTTTCTTTACCTTCAATACTGTTCACGTGTCCTACACAGTTGTAGCCCGTTAGGGATGAGGCTCGGCTGCAGCCCCATTCCAAATCACCGCAAACTGTGCGCCTACAGAGAGATGTGGTGAGCACATGAATTGGGCAAGCAGCGTTTAGTGCTTGTGCTAGTTTATGATGGCATTAACTTTGTGTAACTACATTGTTACCATGCTCTTACAGTCTGAATGAATATTTAATTTCTGATACTAGTCTTGTGATGAAATAAGACTAAGTTAATTTGATGTTCAGTGGGGTGACCTACTAACAGTATGTTATGGAAGAAATACTGTATTATAGATTGTGGTAGCATTCTCTCCTTTAGGGATAGTATAAAAAGACGGTAACAGTTGGAGTGATGCCCATCCACAGAATCACAGAATCACTAGGTTGGAAGAGACCTTAAAGATAATAGAGTCCAACCCATGCCCTAACAACTCAACTAAACCACGGCATCAAGTGCCACATCCAATCTTTTCTTAAACACTTCCAGGGATGGTGACTCCACCACCTCCCTGGGCAGACAATTACAGTACTTTATCAGTCTTTACATAAAAAAACTTTTTCCTAATATCCAACCTATATTTCCCTTGGCACAGCTTAAGACTGTGTCCTCTTGTTCTGTCAGTTACTGCCTGGAGAAGGAGACCAACCCTCACCTGACTACAGCCACCTTTCAAGAAGTTGTAGAGTGATAAGGTCACCTCTGAGTCTCCTTTGATCCAGGCTAAACAACCCCAGCTCCCTCAGCCGTTCTTCATAGGACTTGTGCTCTAAGCTCCTCATTAGCCTTGCTCTCCTCTAAACACGCTCAAGCATCTCAACGTCCTTCCTAAACAGAGGGGCACAGAACTGGACACAGTACTCAAGGTACGGCCTCACCAGTGCCAAGTACAGGGGAAGAATGATCTCTCGGGTCCTGCTGGCCACACTATTCCTGAGACAGGCCAGGATGCCGTTGGCCTTTTTGGCCAGTAGATATCAGCTATTTCTCCCAGTTCTGAGTCACCCACAAGCTTGCTGAGGGTACACTCTGCCCCATCACCCAGTTCATTAATGATGTTATATCACTGTCAAGGCGGTCACGGCATAAAGCAGATCACACATGCAGTCTCAAGTGGCAACTGTTTATTATCAAACATGGCTGACCTTTTATATACTTTCCAGTTGTTAATGCTTCTTCTACCCCAACTATTTGCTACAATAAATCAACATAACACTATTGGTGAAAAGTTACAGTGACTTCTAAAAATACTTCATTCAGCTGGGAACGTGTCTCCTTATCTTTCTTCTGCTCTCTTCTACTCTTGGTCTCCTTGGTAACAGCCTTGAAGAAGGCTCCTGAAGCCAGGGGGTCTGTGGGAGGCTGGACAGAGAAATGCACGATCCGACCAGTATGGTTAATGCATGCATTTTGGTTTATTGCTACAAAATGGTGGTTTATATAGAGTCTCAGATAGTTTATACTAACAGGTGTTTTCTAATTGGTACTTGATTAGGAAGGAATGTAAACAATCCTAACTTTAAGGTCACCACGGTGAAATTGCTATAACTATACTAATTAATACTAAACACACCTTAATTGAATTTACTACTGCGCCACAGACTTGCTCACCACTACTCAGGCCCAAATCTGAGGCCTAGCCCAGGATAGCACAGGCCCAATCCCAAAGTGGATTGTGCCCTCTAAGAAATTTTGCAACAGGCTCCTTCTTGCTTCTTAGCTTCTTCTCGCTCCTTTAGCTAATAGGCCCGCTGTTAGCCCCTTCCACAATGTTAAACAGGACCAAACCCAGTAATGATGCCTGGGGTCCACTGCTAGTTGCTGTCCTCCAACTAAATTTTGTTTCACTGTTCACCACCCTCTGGATCTGGTCACTCAGCCAGTTTTCTGTTCTCCTAATCCTTCCCCTATTTCTTCATCTTCTCTATGAGGATGCTATGGGAGATACTTGAAAGTCTTCATGAAGTCCATGTAGAAATTGTCCACTGTTCTCTCCTCATCTACCAGGATAGTAATTTCGTCATAGAAGCTTATCAAGTTGGTCAAGCATGACTTCCCTTTGGTGAATCCATGCTAACTATTCCTGATGTCTTTCTTGTCCTTCATGTGTCTGGAAATGGTTTCCAGGATTAGCTGCTTCATCACTTTCCTGGGCATCAAGGTGAGGCTGGCTGGCCAGTAGTTTTCTGGGTCCTCCTCCTTGCCCTTCTTGAAGATAGGAGTGATATTTGCTTTTGTCCAGTCTTCTGACACTTCTCCCAGTCACCATGATCAATCAATATCAAGACTGGCCTTGCAATGACATCTGCCAGCTCCCTCAGCACTCATAGGTGAATTCCATCAGGGTCCATGGACTTATGTATGTCCAGTTTGCTTACGTATTCCCTGCTCTGATCCCCTTCCACCAAGGGTACATCTTCCTTGCTCCAGCTGTTTTCCCTGGTCTCAGGGGCCTGGTATTCCAGAAAGCCAGTCTTGCTAGTAAAGACTGAGGCAAAGGCAGCAAATAGTACCTCAGCCTTTTCTGTGTTCTGGTGTCCTGTGTAACCAGGTCCCCTGTCTCATTAAGCAGCAGTTGCACATTTTCCCTAGTCTTCTTTTTGTCACCTATGTACTTAAAGAAGCCCTTCTTGTTGTCTTTGACATCCCTTGCTGTTGGAGTACAAGCCCCCTGGGTCCCCCGGGGGGAGAGAAAGACACAGGGGTTGAACTGAAGCCTTTAGAGAAATTGAAATATATTAAACCACATAGCTATGAAATAGAAGCTTAGGCCTTAGTTTTTAGTAAGTAGTTTTTAAGTTAGTCAGCTAGCACAAGAGCCTGGCACCCTTAGGCCTGGTAATTCAGCTTTAGTCATAACAAAAAACAAAGTAGAACATCATTTGCAGTACTACATAGAGTAGGTACAGCTTTTACGTGAATAAGATAGAGGCTTTTATGTTAATAGATATAGAATCTTTTATGCTAATAGATATGCTATATGCATAGGTTCTTGTGCAAGAATTGATACCAATCATCATAGTTTTTTGTAGTTTTACGCACTTTCAAAGCCAGGCTTAGACTGGTGTGGAGAGATTGTTTTAGAAATGTGTTCTCAGCTAACTGGTGAACCCCAAGATAAGAAAATGAATATGCATGTGGAGTTTAGGGATGAAAAGCCCCAGTTTCAGAGGCAGAGGTATCGATCAGTTCAGTTTTTGAACTGATCAGTCCATCTCCTGCAATCTACAACAAGAAAGCATGGGGCTTTGCCAGGGAACCAGCTGCCAGGGAGCCATTGCCAGGACCCTTGTCAGGTATTATACCGCTTGGGGGGTGCTTTGCTATCTCTTCCACTATTGCTTTTCACTGCTTCAGGAATCGCTTCTCAGGACCGGGATTTGTTTCTCCCTGCGGCTGGGTCTTTGTAATCTGCCTTTCCCTGTGGTTGGGAATTTTGCCACTCCACCTTTTCCCTGAGGCCAGGACCCCTTTCCAGCCCGTTTTCTTTGTAATTGGAACCCCTTGTCGATCTGCCTTCTCTCCTGGGCCGGGTTCCCTGTCTCTCTGTTTTTTCCCTGGGTTGGAATTCCTTGCTAAATCTGTTTCTTCCTTGGCTGAACCCTCTGTCAATATGTTACTGCCCCGTAGTCGGAATTCTGTGCTAACCTGCTTCTATGCCTACTGGGACCTTAAAAATTCCTACTGGGACTTTAAATATTGTAACTTTTAGTAAGACCACGTGTAGAACTCTAGCCTTTTGAGACTGATGCATTTACACAATAAACACCTTTGTAATAGTCTAAATATGCTCTTGGCCTTTTAAGATCTTTTAACCTATGATAGCCTGACACCTTGCCAAATTCAATTCCATTTGGGCTTTATCTTTCATAACTGTATCAAAGAAAGAGAGACTCAGACAATATCTTTGTATTCTTCCCAGGTTTCCCATCCTTGCTTCCACCTCTGTATACTTTCTGAGTTTGGCCAGGAAGGCATGTAGAGTTTGGGGGAGTTTCAGAAATAATAAAAAATGTAAATTAGGATTCTCGAGTATGATACTTTTCTTGTATTAAATGTCATTATTATATTAAATGCCAGACTTTGTGTACTGGATCTGTAAAACAGATATAGCCAGACTATATCTGCATAGATGATTTGGCTTAACAGATACCAGCTCGACCAGCCTAGCTCAAAGTAAACAAGTCCCTAGACATGACAAGGATAGGTCAAATTCCAACCCAGTCAGAGGACCTCAGCCAACCCCTGTGAAGCACAGATACACCCATGTCATTGGCCAGTGAGCTAGGCGGAGTTAAGACCCTTGACCAATCATGTCTGTAAGCGCAGGAAATTTGAAAACCCTGTAAAAGGGGCTGCCAGACAATAAACGAGGCTGTTGCCACATGATCCTCAGCGTGTGTATGTCATATCCCTGTCTCCGGCTCCATTGCGACCTCTGGTGACCTCCTGACGTGATAGCAACAGGCTGGCGCGGTATTGCGGGGAGACGGGGGGCAGCAAAAATTTGCTGCCGGCAGCCGGTTGGGCTGCGGGAAGCTGCGGGCAAAAAATTTTTGTGGGCAGCAGAGAGGGCCGCGGGCAGAAATTTCCGGGCGGCAGAGAACCTGCGGGCAGTAAAGGAAGACCGCGGGCAGCAGAGTGCTGCGGGCAGAGAAGAGGCTGCGGGCGGAAAAAAGTACCGCAGGCAGCAGATCGTGCGGCGAGGAACGGCGGGGAAAGTCGCGTGGGTCTAGATCCCTCTTTGTGAAGTAAAGACATCGCCAGGAACATGGGGGTGCGGGCTTCGACACCGGAGGACCCCCTCCTACAGGTATTGACACTCATTTTAAAAAACAGATGGGAAAAGTACGACGAATGGGCTTTACTAGCCCTAATAACGCGGTGTGAGAGCCACGGGCTGGACGTGTTGGAAGGAGCCACCCTAGACGTAAAAACGTGGGAGCGGGCTGGCTGACATATCCTTTCAGCAGCTTTGACAGGCAACGAGACCGCCATTGGCGTTATAAAACCCTGGAGGGTCGTCATGGACTTATTAGAACAGTAAAAGAGAGAGCGGGAGGCGAAAACGGCAGAGGAGTTGCCGCTGGCGCCGTCCGCTGAGGCAAGCGGCGAAAGCGCGTTGCCAGGGAAGGCGGCAGGGAGAGCAGATGCCACGCCAGGTGAGCAGGATTGCACTGCCGCTCCCCGCGGGGATGCCACTCCAGTGGGGCGTCCCCCGGTCGCCCAGGACCATGCTACTGTCCCGGGCGGGGACGCTCTACCACTGGAACACGCCGCAGCCGAACCCCGCTCTGCCGCCCCGCGTCCTGCCGGACTAGCAGAAACCCTTGAGAGGGCGCCCAGCGGCTGGGAGATGTCTAGCTGCTGCAAAGCCGTACCTGCCACTCTGTGCTTTGCTGCGCCACGCCCTGCTGTGACTGCCGGGACCCCCGAGACCACACCCGGCCATTCAGAGGCAGCGCCTAGCTCCTGCCAGGCGCTCAGCTACTGTCACAGTCTAGCCGCTTTTGCTTTGGAGCCCCTGTGACACGCGGGCATTCTGTTACCGTGCCTAGCTGGACGAGCTGCACAGTTCCCATGGCGACGGAGCGCCCTACAGCTCCTACCGCGCCTGCACAGCCACTGGATCAGCACGCGCTGGGACCACACGCACCCCCTGCTACCACCCGCGTGCCAGGACCGCCTCCTCCTGAGACCGAGTGGGCCAGCTCCAAGATCACGCCTCCGTGGGGCGTGCCAGCACCTCTGATCTAGCCTTCGTGGGGCGTGGCTCCATCTCCAACCCAGCCTGCGTGGGTAGGTCCGGGAAATGCGTCACCAGGAGTTCCCGGAGCCGTCATACCCGGAAGCAAAGCAGCTGTCTCGAGCGCACTGCCCCTGCTGGAGTTGGAGTTCTCCCTAGAATATATACCAAGAGACACAAAAGACACCAGCAGAGAAAGCCAGCGCCATAGTCTCTCTGCAGAACACCGTGTTTCATCGCATTTGCAACCGAATCTGAGCTGCCGCTCTACATCAGCAGACCAGACAAAGAAGGATGTTGGTGCCACCATAGCTTTCCCTCCGAGCCTCTCTACGCCTTTAGCCAACAACTGTAAGTTTATAAGGGCATGGGCAAAGCCCCTGCAGGGAGCCCGGCGAGCGAAAAGTGGTGGCAGAGGAGGCGGGGGGAGGTGCGCCGGGGCGTGGTGCTGGGGGGGCAGTAGTGATCGGGCTGTCCCAAAAATGTGGTGCTGGCCGCATAGCACAGCCGGCCCGCGGTGGCGGGGGACGGGCCACCCTCTCGGCGGGCCCGGCGGGACATCAGCAGCTCTCTGCGTATGGGCAGAAAAGAAGTAAACCAAGGAACTTAGCAGTGCCAGCCAAAGCAATGCAAACAAAGGCAGCGCCAAGTTCTTACCACACACACACAGCAGCGTGTGCCTGGTAAAGCACGGCCCCCCTCCGGTACGTCAGCAGAGCACCACTGCCGCCCCGCCCGACACTGCTTTGACTCTACTAAACTTTTCATACTCTGCATATTCTGATAAGCTGATACTTGTTGGAACCCAGGACATCCCTCTGGCTGCCCTGGGTGATCCGAGACCCTGGCAAGGGGTCCAGAGACAAGCCACGAGAGTTTGATTAGAATACTATTAATTTATCACCGGGTGTAGATGTAGAATTTTGGGGTTTAATGGGGGTTCAAGAAGGCAAGATGGAGGAATCTGGGCGTGTCCCTGTACTTCTGCTTCTTCTTCTTGCCCTCCATCTTCTGCTGTGGTGGTGGCACTCTTGGATTGGTTTAGTGTAGAGTCACACTGTCTAACATAGGTGATAGGTATTGGTATTGAGACACTAATTTTGAAAATTTAAAAAAACTAAGGTTATAGTTAACAATAGATGTTGCTGAATTAGCTGAAATTAATAGATAAGCTTTGCTGAAATCAGTTAAAACTAAGAGGATGGTTAAGAGAAACTGGATTAAGGATAAGCCACCCCGGATCTAATAACTCATTGCTTGTCAACTAATCAATACCCCAGGAACACAAAACAATTGCAAACCTCCTGTTTTCAGAAGCTTAGCCCTGGAAAACAGGAAACTATAGGTCCTCCCAAAGAAAGGTTGAAAGTTTAGAACGAGGAAGGCTAGTTTTACTTCCTCCTTTTGGTAACCACTCCTCACAAAAGGACCACCGACACATTTCAGAGAACAAACTATGAATGCTTAATAGCCTTTTTGTCAATTAGCATACGAAGCGGAGAAGAGGAGGTGACAAGGGTATGAATATGCATTTGTATTTTGTGTATTCAACACTTTTGTGGATAAAAGGCTTTGTAATCACCTGTGATTTTTGTAGTTTGCATTAGGGAAATATCCCAGCGCTGCCCGGTGTCGTAATAAACATACACTTTCTAACTTTACTGTTAGAGAGTCTTTTGTCTGTCACAGTTGGGTGTCGATATTAGATTGATATTCATATTTTAATAAATCAGTATCGTACTATAAACATAGTTCACGTAATATTTAGTATAAAAGACTACGACATCAGTCAACGACGATCCAGCATTGTAGCTAGCACCCTAGCTGGGTGAGAACTAAATGTACCAGATAAGAAACAATAAACAACCTTGAGAACCTACACGGACGCATCCCAACTCTCTCTTCTGGCACCAGGGCTTGGGAGAAGGACTTTTAGACAACATTCTTGGGGGTTATCAGCCTGAGAATACTAAATGGAAGAAAAGGACAAGCTAGTTTATTAGCCCCTTCCTCAAGAAGGAAGACTGCAGCATCCACATGTATTAAAGTTGAAACTGATTCATATAACATATCTTTGTTAGCTAGTTCTCTTGCAGTTGCTGCGAAGGTGTTATGCCATTGTTACCAATATAGACTACAGCTTGCCGAATATGTCTTGAAGTTTATAGTAGAATGCTTGTTGATTTTGCTTTTGTGCACTCTGCAGGCATCATGCTTGCCCTATCCATCTAAAAAAACCCACTGTTTTGAATCTAAATTGTCAAATGCTGTCAAGAGTGTTTGCAGCTGCAAGCTGAACTTGTCATTTCCTACAACTAATTAGTAGAAAATTTCTGCCTTTATTATTCAAATAGCAAGTTCTACATGATTTAAACAGTCGTTACTAACGTTATACCTATGTTACCACTATTCCAAACCTTCATTTAAAATTGCTTTTAAGCTATCCTTTCAAGCAGAAATTAACTGATGTGTTTTTTCAAAGTACCTTCCAAAGAAGTTTTGTTCTCAGTCACTTAAAAATTGTGCAACAATATAGAGCTCTAAAGCTTAAAAGCAATACTGTTGCCCCATACTGTGGGCTTGTAAAAGATTTAGATCCTAATTTCTCTGCTCTGAAACTCTTTATTCTTGAGGAGCCACTGCAACCCTGTTCTGTGCTGGAGGCTTCATGCCAGCACTCATGGGAGCAAGTGAGCAGCACCCCAGAGATATTCACCTAGACATAGTTGAATGTTCACATGGTACTTTAAAACACATCTTCAATAAACAAAACAGGGAGAGTGTGTATTGAAACCCTGCAGAGCAGAGTTGCGAAAGCAGTTTACACATTGAATCATTTAACAGTACCAGAACAATCCCCAGACCCAGTGATCTTAAATCATTTCCTATTATTGCAGTCATCTGGAGATGCCCAGTCACCTGATATATAGTGATCTGGGACCTTTTTGAGATTACAAGTTTATTTAAGGCAAAAACCTGAACTAGACAAGTTGCTTTTCCTGTTATTTGATTTTCCTACAGTTGTAAAGTTGAAATGTTTCTTGTTCATAGAGTTAAATTGTAAGTTTGTAACTTCAAGTAATAAGCCTGCAGTGTGCCAATTTGAAAGCTTATATTGTTGGTGATCCTGCCTGACAGCTCCTGGGAATGGATGTAACATTTTCAATGATATGTGGTGTTATAAACGATTAGAAGCCAATTCAAAAATAACAGGGTTTATTAGCAAAATTTCTAACACCGAATTAAAGCCACAATAAAAACAGGACAACAATCGATCGAAAGTTGGGTGGACAGAGTGGCGGTACAAGGGTACCTTCCGAATTCTGCCACACTGCTAGGTTTCAGCCTCTGGGTTTTATACAGTTTTTTCACCCTAAGGCCAAGTCTATTGAAAGTCCAGGTATGCTGTGTTTCTCAATTTTCCAAAGGAGTCCCGTCTGCATGAAAAAGATTACTTGATAGTTTTTCTGGAATTCATCTTGGGAGGGGTGATCTGATCATCCAGGATCTCTACCAAGATCGATATCAGATGTTGAAGAGCTGTGAAGTGAGGGTCCACCCTGGATGGATGGGCCATCTTCCTGCTCTGCCTTGTCGTTTCAGTTGCAAATATGTTTTGGAACTCTGGAATCTTGGAGACACCCTTGGGTAGCTTCTTATTAGTAGATCAAATCTATAATACAATATTACGTACACGAATTTATCTATTATACTTATTACATGTGGCATGCATCACTGGCTAAGAGAGACTAGGCTTGTCGAGTTGGGTAAAATTGTGTCATCATGCTGTCCTATCTTATCTGCAAAGGGCCCTTGTGGGTAAGATAACAGAGAACACTTTGCATTTTTATTAAACTGAGAAGGGGGAACTATAACAGATATAGCTAGACTATAGCTACACAGATGATTTGGCTTAACAGATACCAGCTCGACCAGCCTAGCTCAAAGTAAACAAGTCCCTAGACATGACAAGGATAGGTCAAATTCCAACCCAGTCAGAGGACCTCAGCCAACCCCTGTGAAGCACAGATACACCCATATCATTGGCCAGTGAGCTAGGCGGAGTTAAGACCCTTGACTAATCATGTCTGTAAGCGCAGGAAATTTGAAAACCCTGTAAAAGGGGCTGCCAGACAATAAACGAGGCTGTTGCCACATGATCCTCAGCGTGTGTGTCATATCTCTGTCTCTGGCTCCATTGCGACAGATCTGGTTCAAATGGAGTTTTACTTTCATCATAGCAGCCTATAGAGTGAGATGTTTTGGATTCTTGGCCTAAGTGTGTTGATAACACTGATGTTTTAAACTTTTGCTGAACAGTGCTTGTACAGCATCAAGGTCAGTAAGTAGGCTAGTGTTGGGAAGGGGACACATCTGGGACAGTTGAACCAAGCTGACCATAGATATTGCATACCATATAATGTCATGATAAGCAATAAAACCAAGGAGAAACTTTTCTCAAGTAGCTGTTGCTTGGAGACTGGCTTGACAGTGATCTGCTGGTGGGAGGTGGTAAATTATTGTCTTTGCATCACTTTTCTGGTTTTGTTTGGGGTGTTTTTTTTCTTTGCTTATTAAACTGTTTTTTTTCAACCCATGAGTTTTTCTCACTTTTGCCCTTCTGATTTTCTCCCCCATCATGCCTGGGGTGAGGGGAAAATAATGTTGTAACTGGGTGGGGATTTAACTGGCTGGGGTCAACCTACCGCACGTCATTCAACTTGGAATTTTTTAAACTTGCTTTTTATAGATCACAAGACCATCCCAGTCAACAAACACACACCACTGGCAGTATTACTACCATATCAATATCGAGCAGTAATACCTCAACACCAACTTCAACAAATATCAATTTTTTTTGCCTTGGGTAAGAATATTTGTTAGATAATGTAATAGGTATAATAGATAAATTCGTGTACGTAATATTGTATTATAGATTTGATCTACTAATAAGAAGCTACTCAAGGGTGTCTCCAAGATTCCAGAGTTCCAAAACATATTTGCAACTGAAACGACAAGGCAGAGCAGGAAGATGGCCCATCCATCCAGGGTGGACCCTCACTTCACAGCTCTTCAACATCTGATATCGATCTTGGTAGAGATCCTGGATGATCAGATCACCCCTCCCAAGATGAATTCCAGAAAAACTATCAAGTAATCTTTTTCATGCAGACGGGACTCCTTTGGAAAATTGAGAAACACAGCATACCTGGACTTTCAATAGACTTGGCCTTAGGGTGAAAAAACTGTATAAAACCCAGAGGCTGAAACCTAGCAGTGTGGCAGAATTCGGAAGGTACCCTTGTACCGCCACTCTGTCCACCCAACTTTCGATCGATTGTTGTCCTGTTTTTATTGTGGCTTTAATTCGGTGTTGGAAATTTTGCTAATAAACCCTGTTATTTTTGAATTGGCTTCTAATAATTTATAACAAGAACATGGTGGCTATCTTGGTTTCAGTTAAGTATCTCTGGAGCTTTATTCTAATGTAAATGGGACTTAAAAATTATAAAATTACTGATTGCAAAAATCTGTGGTGTTGGTTGGAATAAGTTTTTGATCAGTAAGTTATCAGAGCTAAGTTGTTTCCTTAATTTTTATGTACAGAACTTGAGGCTTGTGCTGTTTCATCTTCAGTAATAAGGTGCCACTGATCTCATATTCTGGCACTATAGGTAATTAAACTCCTTCCAATCTCCTCCTCCTCCTTAACAGTGCATTTGAATTGGCCTGAAGAGAGTCCTGAAGTTGGACCCAAAGCATCAGAACTTGGAACAGGAGTAACAAAGTTACTCCTACTGTTGTTGCTTTGTTGCCACAACCGTGGTTGCCTGGTTTAGGATAGACGGCACGGCTACCACAAGCTCTGTGTGGCGCTCGGGCTAATAACATACGGACACCAGTTTGGTGGATAGTTAAAAGCGTTTATTATCTAAGGCATGCAGTTTAAATACTATCTGGTTCTTCCCTACGTCAGAGGGGTCTTACTACACTTCCTTTGTTAGGGGGAGAATGGAAAAGTACTGGTAAGTCTGTTAGAGGGGGGCTTGTGTCCTTGGAGTAGAGCTTATCTCGGGGATTGGAATGTACTGTGTCCTTCCCGTAACAACCGGTATCTTCCGAGCGCCTATCCCTTTTCCATCCACATCTCCCCCACATCTCCCCCCCCCTCTTTCACAAAAGAAGAGGTAGTCATACATATATATATATATAGGCACTAAATGAGGTAGAAGGTTAGGATTTAACAAAAGGAAGAAGGAGTTTGGAAACATGAGTAAGTTTTTGCCATGCAAGTTTGGAAAAGCTTGTAACTGGCAATGTTCCCGGATTAATTCACAGCATTTCATGTTGGCCTATGAACAGAATGTTAGTCCGTTCTAGGCGAGCTCTAACAAATGAGACTATCTTGTTCAGCAGGCATGGCCCGAAGATAGCAGTTAAAAGTAGCATTGCCAATGGGCCTACTAAAGTGGAAATCAAAGTGGTTAACCATGGGGATTGGTTAAACCAGGATTCGAACCAGCCTTGCTGGGCTTCTCTATCTTTTTGTCTCTGAGCCAGTCTGTTTCGAAGTTCTGCCATGGAGTCTCTAACGACCCTGGTGTGATCTGCATAGAAACAGCATTCTTCTTTCAGGGCTGCACACAGGCCTCCTTGCTGCATGAACAGGAGGTCTAGACCTCGCCTGTTCTGCAGGACCACTTCCGAGAGCGAAGAGACTGACTTCTCTAGGTAGGAAATAGATTTCTCAGTCCTCTGCAAGTCCTCATCTATGGTCATTTGCAGTTGAGACAGTCCTTGATGCTGTGTTGCTAGGGCCGAAACACCTGTCGCCGTTCCGGCTGCTCCCAGGCCGAGCAGCATTGCGATGGTTATACCTGTTATTATCTCTCTTTTGTGAAGCCGGCTGGGTTCTTCGAAAAGGTTGTACACCTCTTCGTCTGAGTGGTACAGGACCCTAGGAACAATCAGAACTTGGACACAGAAGTCGTTAGAGTCATTGAACTTGGGAAGAAATACACAAGGACTTACTCCAGATCTCTGACAAACCCACATTGCTGATGCAGATGGAACTACCCACTTATTGTTTTTTCTGTTGGGCTTTACAACTTTGGTGCAAACATTCCCTTTTCGCTTAGCTAGGGCTGCATTACCAAAACATCTGCCCCGACCTGAGACTTGACTCAGGGTAATACCTCTGCGGGGTGTGTCCCATCTGCACTGATGAGGTGCATCAGCTGTGGAGTAAGTGAATGAGGTGTTTACAGCAACTCCTTCATAGAAAGGGGGTTGGACATCATAACAAAGCCAACAGGAATTGGTTAGGTTAGGGTTAGATTCATTCAGGGATAGAAAAGTAGCATCTAACATACGAAGGATTGGGTCTGGGTCTGACTTGGCTGATCGACCTATCTGGAAAGCTTTCTCATCGCTGGTTGGGGCTTCGGTGACGCTCGCGGGTAAGGTTTTGGGGTAAGTCATGTTTCTCTCTGTTTGTGTGCTTTTAATCACCTTGTTGGGTCCAACCGCTCGGGGTGCTGATGGTTGGAGCCTGGTAATTCGCACATTCACCCACTCTTTTGACCCTTGCAGGACCACTGTCCATGCTTTACCCACTGTCCAACCAGGATGATTGGGCTGCAAGACCGTCATGTTATAGTATATACATTTTCTGAATCTAGGGATTTTATAACTGTTTCAATGGGGGTTTCCATGTACAAAAAGAGGTGTTTTGCAACCTGCGGGTGCCCAGGTGAACTGCAGGAACTGGTCGGGCTCTGGTGGGTCCCACCCAGGCCCTGATGGCCTGGCGTCTGTGACTATGGTTTCACAGCCCCAGTACCCACAGTATCCCCACCCAGGGTAATTACAATAACCTTTCCCTGGGTTTGAAGCTGGGCACCAGTAGGATAGATACATGTGTGATGAGTATGGAGAGTAGGGGTTTATCTTTGGTCGTCCTGGAAATAGATCGGTAATACGAAGCACGAAGGATGGAGTGTTTGGTGTGGTGATGTCTCTGAGCACCTTATCGCTGGTAAGGTGTCTCATGACCCACCTGAACGGCTGATGTGGGTAGTAATCTGGGCTGGCTTGTCCTCTGGCAACAAGCCCCAACAACAAAATCACACAGACGTGTCGTTGATGCTTGGGTCTCACCCGCGTGGGTTTCTCTGCTGCTGTCTGGCGGTTTGGTGGTGTGTCTCGTTCCTCTGGGAGGGGCATGTATGCATTACGTGGTCGCCCCACCAACATGTCCTGTAAACAGAAACTCACAGTTCTCATTAGTCTCATCCTGCTCATTGTGAAGATCAGGTTTAATTGATTTGAGAGGACACCACCTGATTTTCCCGTCCTTTCTGACAGCTGCATACCCTCGCCCTGCAAGCATCAATCTCCAGCCCCGTTCCCACTCACCCAGCTCATTTTTAATTACAACCTGTGGGCCCTCCTCTTGTGCTCTGGAGGCCCAGTGCTTTTGAACGGGACTGTTTGCTTCATTTCCTCTAGGGAATTGATTCAATGCTATCAGAGCGGTTGCCAATATACGTGTCTGCTCTCCTGAGGGGATGGAGTTGGTAAAGCCTTCTGCTTTTGCCAACACCTCTATCTTGGTTTTCAGGGTTTGGTTTGCCCGCTCAACTATAGCTTGCCCGGTACTGTTATATGGGATGCCTTGTACTAATGTGATCCCCCATTTGGAGGCAAATTCCTGCACTGGTTTAGAAATGAAATTGGAACCATTGTCTGTTTTGATCTGCTTGGGGATGCCAAGCCACGCCATAGCTGTCAGCCAGTGCTGAATTGTGGCTTTAGAGTTAGCTTTGTGATGCTGTGTGGCTATGATCATTCCACTGAATGTGTCCACTGTTACTGCAAGCCATGCTCGAGGCTTCAGCAGTTGACACAAGGTGAAATCTGATTGCCAGATTTCTGAGGGCTTGAGACCTCTTGGGTTGACCCCACTGGTCCACAGGGGTGACTTCTGGCAGTGAGGACAGGTGGCCACTACATGTTTGGTATCCGCTGTGGTGATTCCGCATCTCTTTGCCAGTGCTTTGGGTCCGATGTGGAGGGATTCGTGCAATTGACGAGCTTCCTGCAGCGTCCAGACGCCTTTCGCTGCAGCGTCCGCCTTGTCATTGCCGATCTGGAAGTAACCTTTGACTGGGTTGTGGCTGTTGATGTGAATGACAGATACTGTGCCCTTTCGTGAGGAGAGTGCTTCTTCTAGCATCAGGGCTGCTGTTGATGTTGACACACCTGGTCCTGCCATAGCTAGGCAGAGCTTTGCCACGAATATAGAGTCTGTTACGATGTTCAGGTGCTCGTCTTGGAAGAGTCCACATGCCAAGACTACTGCTGTCGCTTCCAGTTGCTGCACTGACAGTGTTGGGTCACATGCTTTGACACAATGCCATTGCTCTTCTGCCTGCCACACTGCTGTCGCGGTAGAAGTCGTGGAGGAAGCGTCTGTGAAAACTGTTGGTCCTGGTTGTGGTCTGTCCATGACCTTTGGCGGCATGTCTATGTCGACTATGGTCAGCAGCTGAGTCCAAGGTGGTCTGGTGGAGTAGAAGATTTCTCCTCCGAATCCAATGAGAGCAAGGGCTAGGTGCTCTGAAATTGTGGTTGACTCTGTAGTTGGTTGCTTGCGGAAGGGAAGGTGGATTCTTGTTGGCTCAGTCCCTAGGTGTTTCAAGGCGAGCTTCCTGCCTTTCATGATGAGGTTAGAGATGCATTCTATTGCTGGGGAAAATGCACGAGCCGGTCTTCCAAGGACCACCCATTGAATCGGTCGAGCCTTTTCAGAAGGTCCTTGGGCCAGTGCTCCCACTCCCCCTTTTGGTGTGAAGTGTACATATAAGTCCAGGGGCATCGCTGGGTTCCATCTGGCAAGTGTGCCAGTGGACATCTGCTGTTCGATGAAGTCGAGGGAGCTCGCTGCTTGCGGTGTCAGCTCCTTGGGTTCCCAGGGGTGCTTTCCTTTCAGGAGGTCATACAAGGAGTCCATGACCTCAGGAGGAATCAGGACGATGTTGCGGAGCCACTGCAATGATCCTACCAGGCGTTGCACGTCATGGAGCGTCTTGATGTCTCGGTGGACTTTCACCTTGGGAGGTGTCATGTAGGAGTTTGTGATTCCCACTCCCAGGAAGGTGACGCAGGGTCCTTTCTTGATCTTCGCGCTCGCAATCTCGAAGCCGTTGGCCTGGAGGATCTCTGTGATCATGGATACCAGATGATCCACTTGGCTCGCTGATGGTGCTGAGACCAGGATGTCGTCCATGTACTGTATGATGGTTGCAGTGGGATAGGAGTGTCGGACTGGCATCAGCGCTTTGTCCACGGTGATCTGGCAAATTGTTGGGCTGTCAACCATACCTTGCGGTAGAACTTTCCACTGGAAATTCAGGCTGGGTCGCTTGCCATTTGGGAAAACCACGGAAAAGGCAAATCGTTCCCTGTCCTCAGGATGCAAGGGTATTGAAAAGAAACAGTCTTTAATGTCCAATACTGCACATGGCTGTCCTTCAGGGATGGCTGAGTTCATAGGTAACAGTGTCTGAACTGGACCTATGGATCGGATTGTTTTGTTCACTTCTCTCAGGTCGTGGACTAGGCGATAGCCCTCTCCAGACCTTTTGGGAATTACAAACACAGGGGTATTCCATGGGCTTGTGGAGGGTTCTATGTGACCCTTTTGCAGTTCCCGTTCAACCAGTTCCAATAATGCTGCTACTCGAGGCTCTGAGAGGGGCCACTGCTCGACCCAAACAGGGTCTGATGATTTCCAAGTCAATTTGATCGGCAGCAAAGGGTGTGCAGCAGTGGCCCTCATTATAAATTTGTGATTCTGACTCCGAGCATAGCTAGGACATCCCTTCCTATCAAGGGTGGAGAGTCTTGCAAAACGTAGGGGTAAATTGCAACTGTTTGTTCTGGTCCCTTTTTTGTGTGAAGTGTTATAGCCACCAATTGGGTGCTTTTCCAAGCCCTGGATTGTCCCCCTATCCCGTTCACAGGAGGGACTTCTTTAATTTGCCAATGTCTGGGCCAATGTGATTGAGGAATAATCGTGCAGTCTGATCCTGTGTCTGCCAAAAACTGAAGCCCTAAAACGTGAGGGTCCCGACTGCCATAGAGCTGACATGTCCCCCACACCCTCAAGGGCTCTTTCCCTACTTTCATGACCAGGGCCACCCAGGGATTCCGCTCTGGGACGCCCCCTGCTGACCCTGTGTCACTGGCGCAGTTTGTGGTGGTGGAGGGTGCGTAATTGCCACTGGTGGTGCTGCACCGCTCTGCCACTGAATGGTTGGTGGGGATGTGATACTGACTGGCTCCTGTATATATATGGGGTATGAAGGTATTGTGTTTGTTCCCCTACATTGTTAAAAGCTTTGCTCGGTTTCGGTAGAAAACTCATAAATTCTGTTGTCTCTGTTTCTGAATCCGTGTCAGACTCAGAACTCTCAGTGGGGCTGGCTGCCGAGCTGTGGTCCCACTCAGAGTCGGAAGCAGACTGCTGGTACACTTCCGGCTTGCTATGCCTTTTTGTTGGGCTCCGCCCCCGTCCCGCCTTTCGGGGGTGGCTTCGGTCTTTCCCTCGGGTTCGGCCCCGTTCCGCCTCCCGTGTCCGGCCCCTTCCCTCTTCCCGGGGGTGGCGCCGCCACGCCTCTTGGGGGCAGTCCCATTCCCACCCCCTGGGCTCGCCCTGCTCCCCCCGAGGAGGGGTTTTTCCTTTGTAAGGTGACATTGGGAGCGGTTTCCGGTCGCGTGCGCGCCCCCCCTTGCTCTCCCGCGCGTGCGCAGTGCGAACCGGCGCGTCTGGGCTTCCCTCCCGCGCGTGCGCGCCCGCGGGGTTTCGCACTTCCGGGTTTTCAGCGCCACATGGCCAGGCGCTCCGCCCCCGCTCCAGACCGCGGCCGCCATGTTCGGGATACGGCGGGGGGGCTCCCCCCTCCGCTGCGGCGCTGGCTTCCCTTTCTGCCTCTCTCGCTTCCCGCGCAAGTTCTTCCCAGACAGATCGCGCTTGTTCCCCCTCCCGCCGCACCGGTTCGGCGGTTGGAGAAGTCGCGGTCCCCTCCGCGGGCTCCGGAGGGGGGCTGGTGCCCCGCACGCGCCGCGGGGGTGCCTCTGGACCCGGCGGGTCGCCGCCATCAGGCGCGCCCAGGTCCCGCGGACAAAAGCGGCGGGGAGGTAGGGGCGGGAAAACCGCGATATTTTTGGGGGGTTCTGGGGGGGTTTTTGGATCCGGGGGGTCCAGCGGGGAGTTCTGAGGGTCCCCTTTAAGGTCTGGGGGATCCGGACATGGGCTCTGGGGAGGGTGTAACGCGCCCTCTCCCCGCATGTTCCCGCCGTTAAACTGGGCATCCCCCGGAGGTCCCGCGGTTCCATAACTCCCTCCCTTCGGCTGCGTAACGGCAAATAAACATGTTTTCGCAGCATTCCATGTCTCTTGTTCCTCCCTTGCTTTTCGCAAAGCCATCTCAACTTTTCCCCATGCTTTTAGAATTTTTCCACTGCCGGTGGCTTTTGTATCCTCTGCCAAAGCGGCAGTATAGCTCTCCCACCTCTCTACATTTAATATATCAATGGGGCGCTGAATCGTGCCCAAATCCAAAAGCCTTGCAATAGCAAGATATAGATTCTTTTGCTCACACCGTATTCCCCATTGCCTTTTCATAAGACTCACAACCTGCGCGAGGGCCTCCATGCCGTTCGCTGGTTCTTCGGGGCGTCCCCCTGTTCCTCCACAGTGGTTCGGAACCAGCTGCCACCGCCGCCGCCTCCTTTCCAGGCGAATTCCCGTCCCCCTAGGTTCTTTCCCGGGTTGTCGGCGCCACTATGTTGTTGCTTTGTTGCCACAACCGTGGTTGCCTGGTTTAGGATAGACGGCACGGCTACCACAAGCTCTGTGTGGCGCTCGGGCTAATAACATACGGACACCAGTTTGGTGGATAGTTAAAAGCGTTTATTATCTAAGGCATGCAGTTTAAATACTATCTGGTTCTTCCCTACGTCAGAGGGGTCTTACTACACTTCCTTTGTTAGGGGGAGAATGGAAAAGTACTGGTAAGTCTGTTAGAGGGGGGCTTGTGTCCTTGGAGTAGAGCTTATCTCGGGGATTGGAATGTACTGTGTCCTTCCCGTAACAACCGGTATCTTCCGAGCGCCTATCCCTTTTCCATCCACATCTCCCCCACATCCTACCCTACAAACCAATATTTCTCAGGTTCTGTGTCTGATTGCATTATCAATCTTCTCTTTTAGGAATAGAGACAGAAGGCTATTGATTTAAAAATATTCTCTCTTTTCATAGTTGCTGCATTTTGTTATTCATGCTCTTTGTTTGCTTTCTTTTTAAAAAAGAAAAAAGGAAACAACAGAAAACTGTGTTAGGCAATTGCTTTTTTTAGTTGTAAACAGTTCTCCAGATTGACTAGTATCTTCTAAAAATGTGAAACTTTTGTTTGCTGAACTCTGCAAAGGAGAATTTAAAGCATTATTAGTTCTTGTTGCATCAGCAAAAAGAAGAGTTCTACTTTTTGTTTAGAATAGAGTATGCATCATGTTAAGAGATTCCTCATGGTGATCGTCTGTCTATAAATGATTATTACAAATGTATTGGAAAGTGTTGGGAATTAACCCGAGGCCTCAAAATTCAAACATCCCTTGTACTTCAGCTACAGTAAAGTAGAAGAAAAGCTGTTAGAATTGTAACAAGTTATATTTTGGATGCAGGTTGGATTTCTAGATGTCTTGTTATGTAAAGAAGCAAACTCTTAGTGGATGACTCCTTAACAGCCTTGCAAAGATAGAATTTCCATTGAGTTTCATTGTTTTGAAGCATGAGTTATGTTTATGTACTTTGTACTTAAAAAGAACATGGATAAGTTTAGAAGCTGAAAGTTTAATATTTTTCCATTTTTCTTAAAGGTGGCCTTGGAGGTTTGACAGGCCTGAGTAGCCTGGGCTTAAATGCATCAAACTTCTCAGAGTTGCAAAGTCAGATGCAACAACTTATGTCCAACCCAGAAATGATGGTTCGGATAATGGAAAATCCATTTGTTCAGAGCATGCTTTCAAATCCTGACCTGATGAGACAGTTAATTATTGCTAACCCTCAAATGCAGCAACTGGTACAGAGAAATCCAGAAATCAGTCACATGCTGAATAATCCAGATATAATGAGACAAGTATGTAGAAAGAACTTTCATGACCTTTGATTATATTGTAACTGGGAATAAAAGAGCAAGAATTGGATGTGCTTATATGAGTGCTGAAATGTTTTTGAGGAATTTAGGCTTGTTAGAGAATCCGTAAAAGGTCGCTGTAGGAAATGGATGCTTTATTTATAGCTGCTGATGTCTGAAATAAGATGATAATTTTTTAAAAAAGCATAATTTTGAAAGATGCTGAAGACTATAATCATGTATTCTGAGTTTAGAGTTGAATGCCATGTGAAATCTCCTGTTGTCTAGTCAACAGTGAGTTTACTATAAAATAATAATTCTTCAAAATACTGCTTATTTCCTGTTTATATAACTGTGAGTACTTTTGATTGCTTCTGTAGTTATATAAGGTTATGTGACAGAAGGCATCAAGAAACAAGTGGAGGATTTGGGAAATTTAGTTATTTATTTTTCAAGTTCACATTATAAGATGCATGCTGTATTGATGTTAGAAATGGAAGAAACGTGTTGAGAAGAGACAAGAAAGAACAGGATGGTACATTCAAGGATTTTTTCTTCTGTTTAGTCAATGCTTTCTGATTCAGCTAGCATACTGACAGTTGTGGCAGAATGTTGTCTAAATACAAAATTCCATTGACTCCTCTCCCACTAAGATGATGTCTTGATTTGGCTCTAATCCTAATTTCAAATGGAGTTAGACATGAATAACTGAGATACTGTTAAATGCTGATGTTTTCACTTTAGAATGGATTTTTTAATTAATGCAAATTACATGTTCTATTTCATTAGACACTAGAACTTGCTAGAAACCCTGCAATGACGCAGGAAATGATGCAAAACCAAGATCGAGCCTTGAGCAACCTTGAAAGTATACTAGGTGGCTACAATGCCTTGCGACGTATGTACACAGATATTCAGGAGCCTATGTTGAATGCAGCTCAGAAACAGGTGAGAAATGATTATAGGGGCCACTGAAAGTAAGTGGGTTTTAGTTGTTTGTTGGGGTATTTTTGGTTGTTTTTGTGTGGTTTTGTGGGGGTTTTATTTTGTTTTCAAAAATGAAAGAAGATAAATAATGTAACTTCAAATATGTACTTGACAAAGCAATTTCTTGAAACTTGAAGTCAATGTGTGGTTTGTTCCTATGCTCTTTTAAACTTGAAGGGATAAAGATTGTTATGTGAGTGATAAGGTATTTTAATGTTAATAAATTTTTGTTATATATATTCTAAATTTATATTTAATTCTTGAACTTATGAAATACTGAGATCCAGGAAAAATTAAGAGTGTTTTCAGTAACTGTGGGCCTGATATTTCTGAGTCTGAGAAAATTTTTAGCCTGTTAACAGTTGCTAGCTCTTTCCCAAGGGAAAATTTCTCAACAAGGTTTCCTTCTCATAACAATCTTGTAAAAACAATATTCTTTCTCAAAACATTCTTTTGCCAGGTGGTGTTTTTCTGCTTTTCTAGTTTAACCAATGGGTTTAGAGAGGTGTTGTTCCTATTAACCAATCATGTTGGGTCTGTATCGGAACAACTTATAAAATAGTAGGAAGAATTAGACAATAAAGCTTTCTATGCTCATTTGCCTTCTGAATTTGGAGTTCTTCATCTTTATTTTGTGTCCAACAATGACAAGTAACTTGGAACCTAAGGTGGGAAGAAAAAAGGCTTTGAAATTTTTCCAAGTTGGAAACCATTATGCAAGATATAATTTTACTTTGATCAAAGTACTAGTGTAGTAACAAATTCTGCATTTAAAATAAGGTGTGATTAATGTATTTTTTTCCTTATTGGAGGTAATATCTCTTTCAACATTGGTATATTTTCAGAATATTTACAGTGGCTTATTTTAAGATGGTGATTATAATTAAGAGCCATCAACATTTGTCTTCATGTGTAATTTTGGAAAGGCAACTTGATGATTCTAGCAGACTTAAAAATAGTTGACTAATAGATGATATGTGTTTGTTTCTCCTGTTGTTTGGAGGTAACCCATTTGCTTCCTTATTAAGCAATGAATCATCAGGAGGGGACAGTCAGCCATCTCGTACAGAAAATAGAGATCCTTTGCCAAATCCCTGGGCTCCTCAGTCCAGCTCTCAGAATTCCACAAGTACCAGCACCAGTGGTGAGAGCAGTGGCAGTGGTAATATTGGAAATAGCACCTCTGCTAGTATGGGACAGAGCTCAATTATACCAAATTTGGGACCTGGACTAGGAGATGTGTCTGTTATTGCAGTTGTATATATTTGCAAATATTCAGGAGTTTGGTGAAATGACTATGTTATTAGAAAGAGATATTTTGATTAAAAGTTTGTCTTGTTTATTTCCATAGAACAATTGACTAGTATCAAAGTCCTCTGTGGAAAAACAAACATGAAAAATAAACCAAGAGTGCTAACAATACTTGTGTACTGCCTTAAAATAACAAAAGTAGTGAATCTGTACATGAATGGTAATATTTTTTTTCTGTTTGGGGACATACAGGAAGACAGTTAATGTAGATACTTAGCCTGACTGCTTGTTGTATATGACCTCTGGCTTAATTTGTTTCTAGGGCAGATGCATCTGTGTAAGCAGAACCATGTTGAGATGTATTTAAGGAGCTAAAGCTCATTAAAAAAAAAACAAACCAAAAAACCACACAGTTGTATCCCAGTTCTAGGCAGTCTAATTAATTATAGTCAAGATTTTACTAAAGTGACCTTTTACTTTTTTTTTAAGTTGGTATGTTCAACATACCAGGAATGCAGAGCTTGTTCCAACAGATAACGGAAAATCCACAACTTATGCAAAATATGTTGTCTGCAACCCTATATGAGAAGCATGATGTAGTCATTGAGCCAGAATCCTGATCTTGCAGTACAGGTAAATGTTTTTGGTGTAGCAATAAGTTGTGTGCACTGAAGTGACAAAAGGAGCTGAATTTATGATACAGTAATATTTTCAATGCAGTATAACCGTGCCAACTTCTCAACAATAACCTGTTTGTTGCAAATGATTCAGTTTTTAAAATATGTTAATATCTGACGTATTGAAATTATTACCTAATTACCTTTAGCAATCTGTTGCAGTGTTTCTTCAATTTGCAGTTGGACATCATGTTAGGCATTTTGTTGTAACAATTTGTGTTTGTGTATGTTTCATATAGCTCTATAATTTTGTGGCCTAGCATAGGAACCAGTTAAACAAAACAAATACTTTGATTATAAATCAAATAGATCTGCTAGCAAATAAATACCCACCTTAATTTGGGAAGACAGAAGTGGAGGAGAAGGATTTGGTGCCATATTTAACTGTTATTCTGGTTTTGATTTCTCAGCATTGATCCTTGCTTGCAATAAAAGTACTGATACTGTTGTTTTATGTATGGTATTGTAGAAGTGCTTTTCAATTTTACTAACAGCAATAATATCCAAAGTCAAATCTTGAATGGAGATAATATTATTTTGTATATTAAACAGTTAATTGGAAATATCCCAGGCTTTTTACAAACAATATTTACAGGGAAACCATCACATCAGTAGTGGAGGTTGACTAGAAAAGGCTTTTCTTGCTACATAAGTTAGGTTGCTTTGGTAAGGAACTGGCAAGTATTCACTTCAGAAGTTTAATGCCACCACCTCCCCACCCCCCAAAAAACCCCACAACAAAAACCACACCCAAAAATAAAAAAAGGACACAAAAAACCCAAAGAAAAAAAATGAACAGCAAAAAACCAACTCCACATCACCGATTATTTCAGTCAGTTCTCAGGGTGGTGGTTCACTGTTTCAGAACATGTTTTGGTCAAAGAAGTGGGAGATAATTACTCTGAGGTTATTATGGACTCATTATCCGATTCATAAATGGTAAATAGTTGTCTTAAAATCCACTCTAGTATTACCTTTTTCATCTACTGCTTGATCTGTGATACCAAATATTTTTGGCCCATAGATGATGTTGAATAATCCTTTATTTGCTGGAAATTCTCAACTTCAGGAGCAAATGAGACAACAGCTTCCTACTTTCCTTCAACAAGTAAGATGAGATACTAAGTGTTGTTAATAAATGTCTGAAATTTAGTGAGAAATTTTTGCAATAAACTGCACACCAGCCAGAGAGAACCTGTTTCCTACATGATCTCTGGCAAAATAAAGAAGATATATCATTACTCTTTCTACTACTAAGATAAGCTTTAACTGTACTTTTCTCATGCCTCTTCCACCCTGCCCTGATTATTTGGGCTAAAGATATTTTACAGCATGCCTTGAAAGATGTAAGTTGTAAGCTAATTCAAAATAAGTAGAATGGGTTCTGAAGATGTTTGCCTATAAAGATTGCCTTACTACCAACTTTTCCTCTTACACCATTGTGGTTGCATCCCTGGTATTTTCTTTATGTCAACTGTCACAGTGTACACGAGGACTGTGTCCTTTAAACAGGACTAAGCAAAATTTTTAGGAATTAAAAATTTAATCTAGTGTATGAATTCCATCATTAGGCACTCTTTACAATTCAAAGTAGATGTGTATTGCCAGGATCTCATTGCATGCAGGCAGTATTATGAGTAAAATAAATAGCATGAATTTCATGCCATCAATGATTGTCTGATTCGCCAATTTACCTAGACCCCCACGCAAGGCCTCCTGTCCTGCAAGAGAGTCACTAGCACCTCCCAATATAGTATCACCAGCACACTTCCTAATGGTGCATTCACCTCCTGCATCCAGATAACTGATAAATATATTGAACAGAACTGGGCTTAGAATCAAGCTCTGAGGAACACTGTTATGAGGAAAGCTAAGAATTAATTCATGCCTGTGATAATATTTTATATAAATCGCTGGAAGTTAAATATAGTGAATATACTAGGCACTCCTCGCTCTTGTAAAAGTCAGATTGCAAAACCCAAACTCAGGGAAAACTTCATTAGCATTTGAAGACACAGGGCGAAGCAACACCTTTTTGGAATGGGGCAATGCCACAACGACGCAGATAAGGACGATCATCACCCCCTGACAAGATAATGATACCATCTGGACAACATCACCGGACCCGGGATGGAAATACAAAGGGCTTCCAATAAGCCCAGGAAGGACTATTCCAATGCAAGGAGAGAAGAATAGAAAACACCGATACCGGACAGTTGAATAGATTTGCATCACTAGATCCAGCCTGAGGGCACAAAAACTGTATAAAACTCAGGCTCCAGCAACAGTTTCTTGTGAACTAGGGGAGAGGGCTGTTTGCCAGATAGACCGCTGAACCGACCCTGTTCACCGGTGCCAACCCCCGGGCTCGGCATCTCTTTTTTTATTTTTATTTTGGTAGTGGATTTTTATTTCTTTGTAACCAAATTGTCATTAATAAATTTCTTCATATAAAACAATTCGGCTATTTCACTTATAACAGAATTGGTGACCTCCGACGTGATTTCCAATCTCGGAACCAGAATCCTCTCAGCGTTTTGGGGGGCGCCCCGCTGCTTTCAGTGGCCCAAACGAATACGAGAAGTGATCTCCGGGAACCAGTTAGAAATCAAGCAAATTCCAATAAAAAGCCACTACCAAAAGGAAAAGCTAGCTAGCAAAAAGGCTCTCAGGGAACTCGCGAAGAACCCAGGCTTTGGGCCTCTTCAAGATTGCCGTGGCAAGAGCTTGCTCATAAAAATCTGAGTGCACGAAGAATCCACGAAGGAAAAAGGCACCGTAAGTATCTCATGGTTGAGCAGTGTGACCAAGCGTGTGTGTGTGTGTGTATGAGACGTGATTTTTCACGAAGCGAGTGAGGACCTGAGGACCGCAGTTCCCCGATCCCGCGAGGAACGGGGTCGGGCCAAAGGGAAGCGATTGTGGAAAAAAACTCCAGAGCACGCGTGGGGTTTTTGTTACGGTCACAAGTGGGCTGAAGGGGAGGGGACGTTCCTTTGAGTTCGGGAACTGGTAAACCTTCAGTACCAGGACGGGGTTCCGTCAGGACGGGTATCCGTCAAAAAGGAAATCAGAGAGCCGAGTGCCAATAGAAAGCCCCCTCAGACGGTCCCTGGCGGTGGGTGAGTATTTTGGTAAAATTATTAGAATTAGAAAGGTACCTGTGTCACATCCAGCTCCACATACACGTATTAGGTAAGTGTTGGTAAAATGGGGCAAAGAAAAAGTAAAATGCAAAAGAAATCTAATAGAGAGTCGAACAAGGGAATCCCGGAGATTCCCCCAGATAGTCCATTGGGGCTAATGTTACAGCACTGGGAAGAAAACCCTAGGAGGAAGTATAAATCTAAGGAAAGGATGATACACTTCTGTATGAAAATCTGGGGTGGCAAGGAGATTAGGAACCATGTGGTTTGGCCCGTGTTCGGGACTTTTGAACAATGGACATGCCAGGCATTAAACACGTATGTCCAAAGCAAAGAACCAAGGAGTCAGGAGGAGAAGGAATATGCAGACCTATAGAGAGAGGTCGAGGTCAGACTGTATCCAGTACAGACCAAAAGCTCAGCCAAGGCTTCGAGGGACACATGGGACCCCTTGGACAATTTACCCCCTCCCTACTTAAGACCCCCACTACAACCTCCACAAGCTGGGGATCCCCCAGCCCCTCTCACAAAACCTGAACCACAGCCGCAGCCAGTAGTGGCTTCGGCACCCCCACTTGAGCAATTACCACAAGGGGCTGAGGCATGGCCGCTGGAACCCGCTTCCCTCCAGGGGCCCGTTGTGGCGCCATTGCCCATCCCCCATCCCCAGCCCGCTGTGTCTACGCTGGGACCGGCAAAAGCACCCACGCCAACCCCTCCCAACCCTGCAAAAACGACACCAGCCCAACCGGTTAGGAGATCACAAAGGAAATTACACAAGATAGACAAGGAGGAGGGGGAGGACGAAGAAGAATATAAACACGGTATGTTCCCTTTAAGGGAAGTACCAAACAGAATGGGAAACATAAGTTACGTGAATGTCCTGGTAAACAGTATGGACATTCGAGCATTCAAAAAGGAGATGGGAGGGCTGATGGAGGATCCATGGGGGGTCTCGGATTGGCTGGATGAATTTTTGGGAACCAGCATATACTCTTTTGAGGATATAGCTGGATCCTTAGGATTTTATTCAATCCTGAGGAAAGAGAAATGATAAGACAAGCGGGGATGCGGGAATGAGAATGTAGAAACCCCCAGGGACCCCCAGGGGAAGTGAAATGGCCCCGCCTACCCCCTGGGTGGAGCGCTCAGACGGAGGAGGGGCGGCAGAATATGATAGACCTCAGGAACATGGTAATACAAGGAATAAAAGAAGCGGTACCTCGAGGGAAGAATATTAGTAAAATACTAGGGGAGTGCCAGCAGAAGGATGAAACCCCCATCGAATGGTTGGAGAGACTTCGATCAGGTTTAAAAATGTACTCAGGAACGGACCCTGACTCCCCGATTGGAGAAGTGGTACTCAAAACACAATTCGTGGGAAGGGCCTGGGAGGATATACGGAAGAAAATAGAGAAGATGGAAAATTGGCAAGATAAAGGTTTACAAGAATTGTTAAGGGAAGCACAGAAAGTATACATGAGACGGGAAGAAGAGCAACAGGTTGTGCAAGCGAAAATTCTTGTTGCAGCAGTGAGGGAAGCTCAGAAATGGGGACCGCAGACGGAAGGGAGGGGGAAGGGAAAAAATAACACCCAAAACCAGCAACCCACGCCTCCAAAGAAGGATGGGGAGAAACAGAAGGAAACCCGTACTTGTCATTATTGTGACAAGAAGGGACACCTTAAGAAAGACTGTTTAAAAAAAAAAAAGATGAAGAAATGTTCAAGGAAGATTAAGGGTGTCAGGGGCTCTATTTTTTAGGGTCCCACTCCATCAAGGAGCCCTTGATAACACTTAAAGTAAGACCAAAAAGGGAAAATTTTGGTTTTTTAATTTATTCTGGGGCAGAAAGAAGTACTTTTCAAAAATTGCCAGCAGGATGCGCCAAAAGTAAAGAAACAGTGCTAGTCATCCGCGCAAAAGGCGAACCGTTCAAGGTCCCTGTAATAAAAAATGTAGAAATAGAATCAGAAAACAAGATTTGTCTTGGAAACATGCTCTTAGTGGAAGAGGCTGAACATAACTTACTGGGGAGGGATTTGATGGTGGCTTTAGGAGTAAATCTGGTGGTGGAAAGTTCACAGCTGGTAGTTAGCTTGTACAAGTTAACTTCAGTAGATGAGGAGAAAATAAAACCAGAGGTATGGCATAAAGAAGGAGAGTCAGGAAGACTCTCAATGGAACCTATCAGGGTGGAGTTGGAAAAACCAGAGTGCCCGGTGAGAGTAAAACAATATCCAATTCCCCTCGAAGGTAGGCTCGGGCTGAAACCTATAATAGATGACTTAATAAAGAAAAAGATCTTAGAACCATGCATGTCTAGCTATAACACCCCCATACTGGCAGTAAAGAAATCAGATAACAGTTATAGATTGGTACAGGATTTACGCGAGTTAAACAAGAAAACCAAGACAAAATTCCCGGTGGTAGCAAATCCATACACATTACTGAATAAAATTTCACCCGAGGACGTATATTACAGTGTTCTGGACCTTAAGGACACCTTTTGGACTTGCCCGTTATCTGAAGAAAGTAAGGATTATTTTGCTATTACATGGGAGGACCCGGTCATGGGTAGAAACACCCAGCTAAGGTGGAACTCGCTTCCACAGGGCTTTGTAGACTCACCCAACCTCTTCAGACAGGCGCTGGAAAAGTTACTAAGTGAATTTCTTCCGGAAGAGGGAGTGAAGCTGTTACAATATGTTGATGACCTATTGATAGCTGGTCCTGAAGAGGAGCAAGTTAGGAATTGCTCTAAAAGATTGTTAAATTTCTTAGGAGAAAAAAGTCTAAAGGTGTCAAAATCTAAATTACAATTCACGGAGCATGAGGTGAAATACTTAGACCACTAGATCTCAAAGGGTAAAAAGAAATTAGACCCAGAAAGAGTCATGGGGATCGTATCCATGCCTTCCCCAAGAACAAAGAGGGAGATCAGGCAGCTTTTAGGGTTGTTAGGCTATTGCAGGCACTGGATTGAGGGGTATAGTGAAAAGGTGAAGTTTCTGTATGAGAAACTGACCATGAATAAGGTGAAGTGGGTGGAACAGGACGAGCAGAGACTCAAAGAAGTAAAAGACTCATTAATTACAGCGCCGGTGCTAAGCCTACCAGGTATTAGAAAGCCTTTTCAGTTGTTTGTGGAGGTCAGCAACCACACTGCGTATGGTGCCATGACTCAGGAATGGGCAGGTAACAAAAAACCTGTGAGTTATGTTTCAAAGATACTTGAGCCTGTGAGTAAAGGGTGGCCCAGCTGTTTGCAAGCAATTGTAGCAGTAGCTTTGTTAGTAGAAGAAGCTAAGAAAGTTACATTTGGGGCCCCCTTGGTAGTGGTTACCACACATAATGTTAGAAATATACTACAACAAAAAGCAGACAAATGGCTAACGGATGCTCGTCTGTTGAAATATGAGGCCATACTAATATATTCCCCCGAACTGGAGCTACGAACCACCTCAGCGGTGAATCCGGCTCAATTTCTATATGGAGAAACCTCAGAAATCCCCAACCATGATTGTGTTGAAGTGGTGGAACTGCAGACAAAGATAAGGTCAGATTTAGAGGATGAAGAATTAGAAGGTGGAGAAAAATGGTTTGTAGATAGATCAGCAAGAGTGATAGATGGAAAGAGGAAGTCGGGATATGCTATAGTGGATGGGAACTCGAAGAAAGTAGTGGAGTCTGGCCCTTTAAGTGCCGGATGGTCTGCGCAGGCATGCGAACTGTACATGGTTTTGAGGGCTTTGAAAAGATTAAAAGGAAAGAGAGGAACGATTTTTACTGATTCTCTATATGCTTATGGCGTGGTGCACACTTTCAGGAAGATTTAGGAAGAGAGAGGCTTGATTAGTACGAAAGGACGAAGTTTGGTTCACGAGGAATTAATCAAACAAATATTAGAAGCTGTGAGAGAGCCAACAGAGATAGCTGTTGTCTATGTGAAGGGACATCAAACAGGTATGCAGTTCAGAATCAGGGGAAAACAATCTAGCAGATACAGAAGCAAAAAGAGCAGCACTGATGGTGGTAAGTACCCCCGAGATTCAGACAGAGGAAAGTACAGAATATCCGTTTTGCTTAACAGAATGGGAAATTGAAATATACAAAAGGATGGGGGGAGAAATGATAGACGGGAAATGGAAATTACCCGATGGAAGGGAAATTATATCTAAAGAATATGCTAGAAAAATTTTGAGACATCTGCATCAGCAGACACACTGGGGAACTCAGGCTTTGGTAGATCAAGTCCTGAAATTCTTTGGATGCAAAGGGATCTATGAATTAGCAAAACAAGAGGTGACAGGATGCATGACTTGCCAGAGGGTAAACAAAGCAAACATTAGGAAGGCTATTAGGGGGGGTCGTGGGATCACTTATCGACCATTCAAAAAGGTTCAAGTGGACTTTACAGAATTACCTAAGGTGGGGCAGTACAAGTATGTACTGGTCATTGTAGATCAAATGACACATTGGGTTGAGGCATTCCCCAGTGCCAGGGCCACCGCTCAAACAGTTGCAAAAGTTTTGTTAAATGAAATCATACCCCGATATGGGGTCATAAGTCACATAGACTCAGATCAGGGGACACATTTCACGTCCAAAATTATAAAATTACTAACAGAGGCCCTAGGTATAAGGTGGATGTATCACACCCCATGGTACCTTCAGAGTTCAGGGAGGGTGGAGAGAATGAATCAAACATTAAAAGCACAATTATCTAAATTAATGATTGAAACAAAAATGTCATGGGTCAAATGTCTCCCCCTTGCCCTCCTCAACATTAGAACTATGCCTAATTCTGACACCGGACTCTCACCTTTTGAAATGCTGTATGGGATGCCTTACACTCATGGAATTCCGGTAGGGCATCCAAAAATAGAAGATAAACAATTACAGCCATATCTGATCACAATTAACAAGAATAAACAAGAACTTAGGAAGCTTAGATTAACCACACAGAACGCACCTTTAGGTTTTGCTATTCATAAAATACATCCTAGAGATAGTGTGTTGATAAGGACCTGGAAAGAGGCCCCACTAACACCACATTAGGAGAGTCCTTTTCTTGTTCTCTTGACTACAGACACTGCAGTTAGAACAGCAGAACGTGGCTAGACACACGCATCCAGAGTGAAGAAGATCACCCCGGAGAGGAAAGAACCAGAGTGGAACGTGGTCTCCTCACCAGGAGACTTGAAATTACGACTACAAAAGAGCAACTCATGTCAAGAGGAAACCGAGTGAAGTGTACTAAAGCTTAGTGCCCGTGCTTCCTGCGCATTGAATTCAAGTGCGGTCTCTGTAACGAGATTTAGGTAGCTCACTGTAAAAGGGGATTTAAACCTAAAGGATTGTGTACTAGGTGTCTGGAGGAGGAGCAGGCTCTGACTACTCGTTTTCTAGATATCTCTGCCGGATTTGATCTAATTAGGCTTCACTCCAGGACCTGGTATTTTCTGAAGTAGAACGGACTGAGAGGAAAATTAAACACACAGGCAGAACCCCTGAGAATTGAGTGCCGAACTCTGAGCAAGACCCCCTGCAATGCAGATACGGTCAAACCTGCCCGCTGGGAAGCCTTTAAGAGGCGATATGCGGCCAGGGTCCAGCACAGAGCCCCTGAAGATGACTCCTGCTGCACAGAAGATAGATTACCACACTGCTGGCTGCACACCAGCAGGTGTAGGCAGAGGCAGAGGAGTGTACCGGTGGGGAATCCTGATGACCCTGTGGCTAGCTTCACTCCCGACAGCGACATGGTTCTCGGGGAAGCAGTACCAGGTGCTTCTGCAAGGTCCGATCGACAGCTGTGGTGAGTGCAGGATAGGATCAGGCCAAGCAGGCTGTGAAGGTAAGCAGGTGGGATTCTGCAGGAGAGATGGCACATTATATGGGATCTGCAGGGAAGGGGAAAAATATGTATGTTTTAACATAAATAGAGATGACAAAAATGAGAAGTCAGATCAACTCCCACCAAAGGACGAAAGAAAGCACCGCAGGCAGAGGAGAAATACTGGACTAGATATCCCAATCTGTGATCAATGTAATCACACTCTTTGGATAGGAGGGAAAAAAGAATCGATTTTCATAGCATATTTTACCATAAACCAATTGTGCTACAGAAGTGAGCAGTTAGGAATGTGTAAAATGGGAGGAAAGACATATTGGGTGGGCGAGAATCTGAAATATGATAAGAAATCGGTGCAGAAGGATAATCAAATAATAATTAATAATGAACAGGATTGCTCACAATTAGATAAAACATTTTGCTTTTCACGAAACAAGGAAAGTATAGAACCTGAAGTAAAAATCTATGAAATCTCTCAAGAATTAAAAAGGCAGGAAGCAGAAACTAGAAGAAAGAAGATAGAACAAGATAGACTTAAGTCATTAAGTGAACAATATGAACAGCTAGAAAAACAATATGAGAATTCGGGATCATTCATCTCTAACAAGAATTTATTTTTAGATCTTAGGCAGGAGATTGCCTCCGAATTAGGTCTAACCAATTGTTGGATTTGTGGAGGATTGAATTCTGCTGAAATGTAGCCCTGGAAAGGTGAAAATTTATCTCCAGAACAATTGTTAAAGTGGAATAAATCAGAAATTTCAAAAATCATATTGCGGCCCGAAGGGTGGATAATTGACCACCGGATAATTGGGACCTTTTGTATCAGCAGGGAGGGGAAGGGATTCGATGAGATTGTAGGATATACCCCGTGTATATCCACATTAGCTGTAAATTCAGATAAACAAGAAAGGATATGGCAACCTGAACCTCCGATGGGATACTGGGAAAAAGAAAAAACTGACCGCTGCAATTGGTCTGAGGAAATTGGTTTATGTTGGCACGAATATTCTGGAGCTAACCCTTTCTAGTCCATAAAAAACATAGCTAAGTACTGGGAAATGCCAGAGATGACACATGAGGTCTGGAGATCTCCCAGTGGAATATATTTGATCTGTGGGAAAAAAGTGTACAGCGAACTACCAAGGAAATGGAAAGGCTCATGCACTCTAGGTATGATCCGCCCTTCATTCTTCACACTCCCCAGGTCTGAGAGTAATATGCTCGGAGCCCCACTGTATGAGAGAAAAAAGGGAAGTAAAAACAAGCCTCCCAATGGCGGGAGGCAATCATAAATGGGGAGATGAGGAGTGGCCAGCAGAACGTATAATAGCATATTATAGCCTGACAACCTGGGCACAAGATAAGAGTTGAGGCTATAGAACCCCAATTTACTTGCTAAATAGGCTAATCAGACTGCAAGCAGTAGTAGAGGTAGTGTCTAATCACACCTCTGATGCATTAGAGCTGTTAGCCAAGCAACACTCCCAAATGAGAGCCTTTGTGTACCAAAACTGAATAGCATTAGATTACCTGCTAGCTGAAGAGGGAGGAGTGTGCAGGAAATTCAATGAGTCTGAATGTTGTGTAGAGATAGATGATTATGGAGAAACGATTAAAAACCTAGCATCAGAAATAAAAAGGGTAGCTCATGTACCAGTACAGAGATGGAATTCAATCCTCCAAACTTCTTAGTGGGACAATTTGTTTAATGGGGCATAGTGGAAAAAACTGATTTTCTTCATACTTTGTTCTCTAGCAAGTATCATATTCATGCCTTGTCTCATCCCATGCCTCATCCGTCTAATACACTCTGTGGTTCAAGGCATGCAAATCGCAGCAATGCCAACAGACCCCGAATTGGCCACAGGTAAAAGCAACAAAATTTCAAAAATCATGAAACTAAAAGAACAGACAGAAGAGAGTGAAGTCGCAAAGGTATTAGTGAAATTTGAAAACCAGGTAAAGGAAACCTCTTGTAAAGAATATTACATTCCTCCACAGGAAGCTTGGGATGACTACAAGGATGAATTTTAATATTAGAGTCAAAAAGGGGGGTTCTTAAATAAGGCATGAATTAAGATTCTGAAAATACAAGGTGGGGGATTTTGTTATGAGGAAAGCTAAGAATTAATTCATGCCTGTGATAATATTTTATATAAATCGCTGGAAGTTAAATATAGTGAATATACTAGGCACTCCTCGCTCTTGTAAAAGTCAGATTGCAAAACCCAAACTCAGGGAAAGCTTCATTAGCATTTGAAGACACAGGGCGAAGCAACACCTTTTTGGAATGGGGCAATGCCACAACGACACAGATAAGGACGATCATCACCCCCTGACAAGATAATGATACCATCTGGACAACATCACCGGACCCGGGATGGAAATACAAAGGGCTTCCAATAAGCCCAGGAAGGACTATTCCAATGCAAGGAGAGAAGAATAGAAAACACCGATACCGGACAGTTGAATAGATTTGCATCACTAGATCCAGCCTGAGGGCACAAAAACTGTATAAAACCCAGGCTCCAGCCGCAGTTTGGCATGAACTAGGGGAGAGGGCTGTTTGCCAGATAGACTGCTGACCGACCCTGTTCACCGGTGCCGACCCCCGGGCTCGGCATCTCTTTTTTTATTTTTATTTTGGTAGTGGATTTTTATTTCTTTGTAACCAAATTGTCATTAATAAATTTCTTCATATAAAACAATTCAGCTATTTCGCTTATAACAAACACTATTTGTGCCTGATTGCCAACCAGATGTAGCCCCATTCACTACAACCTCTTGAGCCCTGACCTTTTTCCAGTTCTTCACCCAGCGCACTGTGAACCTACTCATACCACAGCTGGGCAACCAATCCAGAAGGGTGCTGTGAGAGACAGTATCAAAAGCCTTTCTCAAGTCCAGAAAAACTACATCTACCACCTTCCCTTCATCTACTAGGTGCATGTCCTTATCATTGAAAAATGGGGGTTCTTGAATAATATGTTTGCTAGTATGTTTTGCAGAGTAGATGTTGATGGCACTACAGATAGGAACACATGCACAAATTATCATGATCAAGGAGCTTTCTGTATTAGATAACTACTGTTTAAGACAAGTTTTAACCAATACCTTTCCATCAAAAAGGAGAAATGAATATGAGTAGTGTCAGGAAAATTAATCCACAAACATGAGAGGTTTATGTCCAAAAAGGAGACAGAAACCAGTCCTGTAACTTTATTCAAATAAAGAGAGAGGCTATGGGGCATTTCCTATGGGGTCTCTCAAGTTGTTGGATGTAGCCTCCTTTTTATCCTAATTTCCCAGCTGCATTTCCCTCTCTTTCCCCATTGGCTGAGGTACTTGAGTGTCGCGATTGTATTAGGAATGACTGAATAACGACACACGACTCAGGTGTTCTCAAAAGGCAAGAGCCTCGTTTATTAGACATCACATCCTTTTATAGACGGTTCTGAGAGAGCAGGACATGATTGGTCCTCAAACCAACACCTCACCACCATTGGCTAACCAGAAATAACACTTCTTTGCAAACACCTTGCAAGTAAACAGCAAATTCAAAACACCAGCTGCAAAGATTGTTTTAATTCCTTCTCACAGTTTCTCAGGCCAGTGTGGGAAAGTTATGTGACTTGCTTTCCCACAGACTCTGCTGCTGCCTGATACTTGAAAATCTCTCTCTCTGACCTGGCTGTCAGCATCCACGCTTGAGAGGTACAGACTTCCCAAATCACCTAAAACAGACCCTCTTCTAATGTGTATCTGCGTGTCCCCCCCCCCCTTTTTTTTTTCTTCTTTGTGTCTCTGTTCTTTTTCTATAAGTCCAGGGATTTAGCACAGCCTTGAGTGAATAACAATGTGTCAATTAGTGGAATTCCTCTGGAATTTATGGTTCCTCCCATTGCTTCTTTCACCTATCAGTACCTGGGTTTATCTACCAGCAGGACCACAGTTTGTAAAGATACCTCCTTCTCATTCTTTTCAGTACCTCCTCTTCTTATTTTCTCAATAATTGTCTTTACAAACCTTAGGTATCATTGACTTAATTTTCTGTTCCTAGGTCTTTTTTGGTTTTGCAATTATTTGCAGTAACATCATTTTATGTCCTTTTTTAGCCATTTTTGGATCAGTAGTCATGGCTACTACCTGCATTCCCTTGATCACCTGCTGAATGAGCTGCACTCAGCAAGGTGTCATGCATGGTAAAAAGATTAGAGTTGCTATAGAACATGAGGAAAAAAAGCATTTGTTTAACCCGTAGTCCACCACGTACCCAGGAAAACATGTCCCATTCCCATCCTTTCCACGTTTGGATCGGTACATGAGCTAACTTTCTTATTCCCTTTGTTATTTGTTTCACCAATTTTCATTGTCATCTATTTCCAAACAGCAGTTTGAGTCATTTAATTTTCCACACATTCCCCCTTCTTCTGCTAATAGATAATCTAATACCATCTGATGTTGAAATATCACATTCCTCATTTGAGTGGATTGGTCAGCAAGAAGGTCAGGAGCTGGAGCTGTCTGGTTGGTTATTATTTCAAAGACAGCTTGTAACCTAATTATTCAATTCAAGTTATAAATGGGTTCTCTGGCACCTGATATTGATACATTTGGATTCCAAGTGGCTGGTCCATCGTGTTGTATGATTTGCTCAGGTGGCCATTCATCTTTTTTCCCCATTTTTGGGTGCTCTTTCCAGCCAGAGATGCATCACTTGACTGCTTTTCTCTAATTAGATCATCATATACCTTGATTCCTAACTGATTTCCCTCAGCTTGTGGTAGCAAAAAGAACAATGGTCTAATATACCCTACATAACATATCCCTGACCGAATTATAGGTAACCTGTGATAAGCATGTTGGCCACAAATCCAATAATGTCCTTTCAAAGTCCATGTTCTGTCAGCAAAGGGGCCTTCCCAATTTTCATCATCAATTGTTGGGTCAAAATACAGCTTGCTTCCTGGGCCTGATGGTCCTCCAACAATAGTTTCCCCACCATATGAATCACAATATTTGCATTTCCAAGCTCCCACATGAGGTTTCAACCTGCAATTATATCCCAGATCTTTTTTGTTAGATGTGGACCAGAACTTATTTAAAAGGATTCGAGTTCTGCTCCAGTGTTGCCACTTCCACTGATAGTCACGGACAACACGTGTCCTACTTGTGGAATTATCTCAGGGGCAGCTTAAAAATAAGTGGTCAAAAAAACCCTGCCTCTCCCCACTGCTTTATAGCCTTCAAAATCCCTTTGGTAATTATGGTAGGAACACTTTACTCAGCTACCATTAGTGAGCTTAACATGCATTTGATTTCATTTGCCTCAATATTTGGAACAATCATAAGGAGGGCAGTTGGGGGTCCAACAATCTAAACTCAAAGATAAAGTCCAGTCACAAACACTTTTTTCCACGTATACGCCTCCTGTTCTATTTAGACAATAAATGCCTCTTTCAGAAGAATGAAGTTGCCATGGACTTGCTTCCTCATCCCAAAATCCCGTTCCATTACGGACCTCACTCAGGGTGCTGACCCACCATTTAGGTTCGACTGGGCTGGCCACCCATGGCCAGTCTTCAGATCCTCCTGGCCCTCTGCAGACCATACAATTGCTAAGGTTAAAGGTTTTTGCTACTTCTTCTCCTAAATGTATAAAATTGTTTGCCCACCTCTGGCTCAAACCAAAGTGACTATATAAAGATAAGATTATTTTAAAAAACATTTTAATGGTGTAATCTAATCACCTAATCTAGTTCCATGTTGTCTTCCGCACTATCTGTGGCAAGTTAAGGCACAGAAACAACTTAACATAAAGAAAACAATGACTGCAAGTATTAGCCCCCCAATGACTGGAGATCCAAAAGGAGGGATGCCCATAAAGACTACTTCAGCAGACTACCTGTGGGTAGGCACACGGGGCCTCCACCGATGTTGACACACTGGCTACTGCTCTGGTCCACCCCTGTGGAGTGTCAGTCGTGGCCTCCCATCCTTCTCCAGCTGAGATGTCCAAATCTCTGGGCATTTAGAGACCTTGACCAGAGTGTGATGGGACCATCCATGTTCAGCTGTCTTGACAGCTGTTTCTGTGCTCAGTAACACTTGGAAAGGTCCATGCCACTTTGCTACCAGTGGTGCTTCTTTCCACTCCTTAACTAGGACCCAATCTTCTGGTTGGATGTTATGAACAGCAAAGTCCAATGGCAGGGTCTGTGCCAGCTGAGCTTCCTGTTGAAGAGATTTCACAAAAGACAGTGTCCTGGCCACATATAGTTTTAAATATACATCACTTATTTCCCCCCCCCCCCCCCCCCCCCACTAGGTTGAGAATTACAAGGGTAAGGAATTCCAACATCAATTCAAAGGGAGATAATTGAATATCACCTCTGGGTCTCGCCCTTATTCTTGCCAAAGCCAGTGGCAAAAGCCGTACCCATGGCATCTTAGTTTCTATCACCAGTTTCAAAGGGTATTTCTTTATTTCTCCATTGATTCTTTCTACTCAGCCTGAGCTCTGGGAGTGCCAGGGGGTATGGAGGATCCATTGTATTCCTAAAGCAGTCATAATCCCTTGAAGAATTTTTCCTGTAAAATGAGTTTCCGAGTCTATTGCTTCCACAGTCCCACATCTTGGAATTATTTGTTCCAAAAATACCTTACTAACTGATCCTGTAGTTGCAAAAACAGTTGGAAATGCTTCTGGCCACATTGTTAGCTAACATACTATTACCAGAAGATATTTAAACCTTGCCACTCAGGGCATTTCAGTAAAATCCACCTGGCATCTTTGGAAGGGACATACAGCCCAAGGCCTCCCTCCCCTGGCAATTTTCTTTTCGACACTGTTATTGGCTTTAGCACAAATCAAGTAACCTTCAATAGCTCGCTTTATCAGAGTAAAAAGATCCACAGCAGTGTACATTTAGAGGAAGTCTTCTGCCAATCCTTGAGAGCCCCAGTGGCTCCCTTCATGGAGTTGTTTTAATATTTGTAAGGCCAGAGCTTTTGGTATCCACTCTTTACCATCCCTTGCAAACCAATTATCTCCTCTTTCTTCTGATTCACTATTTTTAATTATCTCATGTTCTTCTGGTGGAAAAGACAGTTCCTCTGGCAGCGATGGGGCTACTGGGAGTGAGGGGAGGATCTTAAAGATTTCTGACAACAGTGCAGCTTTCTGAGCCTCTTCATCAGCCAGTCAGTTACCTATTGCTTCCTCTGAGTACCCTGCCTGGTGTCCCCTAACATGTATTATTGCCACCTCTTTTGGTAAATTCACCACCTCCAATAGGCAAGAAATTAGGCTTTCACGAGTTAACGTTTTTCCCCTGCAGGTTAATAAACCTCTTTCTTCCCATAGTTTCCCAAATGCATGTGTCACCCCGTATGCATATTTAGAATCAATAAAAATATTCACTATCTTGTCCCGATATAATTCACAGGATCTTACAAGTGTATATAGCTCTGCTGTCTTAGCTGACCCTGTAACTCACTTCCTCTCTATCACCCTTGAAGACCCATCAAAAACACATTTTCTCCCTCAGGCCAGAGAGCATCTCAAATATTCCCTAGCCCGGGTCTGGAGATCTATCACTTGAATGCAGTCATGGGTTTCTTCCTAGCCCCCTTCTTCAGGGCCAATCAGACAGGATGCTGGGTTAAACCCTTCCCCATTTCTCAATTCTTAGTCCTCCTGTTCCATTAAACAAGATTCATACTGTAATAAACAAGTGTTGGTCATTCACTTAGAGGTTCTTTCGGTTAACAAACCTTTAACTTGATACAAAACTTTAACAGATATCCTCCCATTGTCAGTTTTTGGGCCTCAGTTACTGTTGCAGAGCAGTGGGATAGTGGAAATGCTGCAATCTTCTTCGAAGCGTCTCCTTCAGAAGCCGCTTGGAGTAAGGCTACAAGAACAGTACAAGTCCATGCACACACATGCCACAGATAGCTCAGCGGAGGAAAGAAAGGAAGGGCCTTCTGTATGATGAATTCCAGCAAGGGTTTATTACGTTCACCACACCAAAGGGAATCAGGGACAAAAGACCTAGACCATGTGGTGCTCAGGGGTTAAGTAGGGGTCAGGAACCAATGGTCTGAGGGCACAGGGGCAGAACAAAGGGCCGGAACCTATAGAGGGGTATGAGGGATGAACAATTGGAGTGGGTGGGGTACACTGGCCAATGGGGGAAGCAATCTAAGGTAGATTGGCAATAGTGCTGCAGAGCACCATGGGAAAAGTCTTTTCTTTCAGCCTAGGCAGGGAAAACTCTAAGGTAGATCTTTCCAGGGCAAAGCCTGGAGGTTTCCCTGAGGAGTTTTAGGGTTCTCACAAGTTACCACTAAATTTGTGACTGCACAGTTCTGCAGACAATGAGGCCAGCCTCTGGCCACTGGGTCTAACAGCACAGAAAAATAAGCAACAAGCCGCCGTGTTTCCTGGTGTTCTTGTACCAAAATTCCTTTTGCATGGCCCAGTTTAACATCCACATATAACTCAATGCAGGGTGAAATGGGCAACTGAATAATAGAATCAATATGATTTCAACAGAAGCGAATTTATTGTTTACATAAAACTCCAGTTATAGTTTCTAGCTCTACTGTCCACGTATGCAGGTGTCTCCCGATTGGCCAAGCCACTTGTTCACGAGGCAGGAACACATCCATCAGGCACTTAATTGGTCAAGCGTCAATCATCATGCCTTGTGTCCTCTAAGTTTTGCATTTTTTGCAAGCAAATTCCCAGGCTCTTTGTTCTATTTTTCAGTCCCGTTGTCTCAGTAACCTTGAATTCCTGAGAACCCTGAAAACAAGACTGCAGGTGGCTTGCTATCCACAAGCAGTTTGGCTGGTACGCAGAATGGCCTAACTTGTGCAAATACATCTCTACAACTCAAATTCCTTTTCTGAGTCTGAAAGAGCTAAGACTGGGGCATTAACCAATTTGTCTTTCAGTTTTCTAAAGCTTTTGCTCTCTTCCTTGTGTCCATATCACAACATTAGGACTGTCTTGGGTTAAAAAGTCATATAAAGGTCTGGCCAAACCAGAAAAATCTTCAATCCATGCTCTGCAGTACCACACCAACTCTGAAAAACTGCCGTAACTCTTTGTTTAGTCTGTGGTAATGGTACTTGTAAAATTTCTTGTATTCTTTCTGGATCAATACACCGTAGATGTGCTGGCCTAAGGGTCCAAAACACATCAGGACCCCCACCCCGAGGGACATGAATTCAAGTAGCATAGTCACCAAATGCAAAATACCAATCAGTACAGGGTTTTTTCCACTCTCTCTCGAGCCCCGTGTCTGGGCGCCAAGAAGTCTGTGCTGGTTTCAAACAGATTTGGGAGAAACCCTCCCACGGGGTCCCCCTCCCCTCCCCCAACCGGTTCGGGAAGAAAGACTTCCTGAGAGAGAGGTGGAAAAGACCTGTTTATTACACAGGCAAAACACTCCCCAGCACAATACCCAATGACAAGAGCCTCGTGCCGCTTATGGAGGGATAACAAACTTGGAAAAGAGCAAGTGTCCTCTTGCAGATGTTACTGCTGCCTGTCTCCGCTGGTTCTGGGAGGAAAGGGAGTTGTTATGCAGGGCTGGTCTTGATGGGGGTGGGTCCCCTGTGGAAGCCCCCGGCGCTTTCCCCGGTCCCCAGTCCGGAGAGATCGGTACAGTTCCGAGGAGAGGGAGCAAAAGGAAAAAAAGGGAAAAAAAACCTTCCAGCTATTCTATAGATCTAACTATGCTAGCTCTAAGCTAACTACTAACTACTACTCTCCTGGAGAAAAACAGCTTCTTTTGTCTTGCGAATTCCTCCCCCACTTCCGTCTCAAGGTCCATCCGAGGAGCAGAGTTTTCCTGGGGAAAAACAAACTGCGCCTTCCCCCCCTTCCCCTTTACACCCAACAGACGATTGAGGGATAAACACATCACCCTAGGACAGTAGACCTCCAGTCATATCGTGTCCCAAATATTTAATTTTATTTTAACCAACTGCGCTTTCTTTTCAAACACTGTAAGTTCTTTTTTAGCAAGAAAATTAAGCAGCTTCTCAGTAGCCTCTTCAACCACCTTTTCCTGTCCCTCTGATAAAAGCAAATCATCCACACACTCTAACAACCTAACTCCTGAGGGTGGAGTAACCTCTCTTAATATTTCCTGCAAGGTTTGTCCAAACAAAACTGGTGACTCTGTATATCCTTGTGGGAGAACTGTCCATGTCAATTGTTTTTTTACTGTTTTCCCTCTTTCTTTCTGTTCCTACTCAAAGCAAAATACTGTTTATTGTCCTCTGTAATTGGACACCCCCAGAAAGCATCCTTCAAATCCAGTACTGAATAATAGTCATGTGAAGAAGGGATCTGATTCAGGATGGTATAGGGATCCAGAACTGTGGGGTGCCTTGGTTTGACAATTTCATTTATTATTCTTAAATCATGCACCGTTCTGTAGGTTTCATCTGGTTTCTTAACCAGAGGGACAGGAGTGTTATAGGGAGACATACATGGCTCCAAAAGACATGCCTTTAGCAGGTACTCAATGATAGGCAGTAACCCCTTCCTTCCCTCCCTTGAAATAGGGTATTGTTTTTTAGATACCACTTGTCCTGGTTGCTTCAAAGTAATTTGGAGAGGCTCTATATCTAATTTTCTGTATTTCCCTGGAGCTGCCCACACTTCTGTATTTATTTCAGCATAAGCCTTCTCAGACATTTTACACAAAGTTACCACAGTGTTAGCCTCTATATAATTTTTCACAATACTAATTTGTATCCCACTTTAGCCATCAAATCCCTTCCCAGTAAATTACAATCACAATTAGGAACAAACTGAAATTCATGCATTTCAAACCTATTCCTCACATCTACTAATAGTGGTATGCACTCTCATTCTTTCCACTCACTCCTTGAATAATCAAAGATCTTTTTGACAGTTTTCCCCTCTTAAAGATAAAATTCGAAGTGGCTCGAGAGGCCCCTCTGTATACCAGAAAACACACCTCCTCTTGATCCGGACCCACCTTAAAAGTTAGAAAGGGCTCCAGTGTGGTGGGTCCCTGGTATAATGGGAGCCCCTTGTTGGAGTCTAGGGCCCGTGGACAACCCCTTGGGCTGCCCTGGGGGGTCCAGGACCCTGGCAGAGACCCCAGGAAAGCATTGCCTTTGATCTTAGTCCATGGGAAAAGCTTCCAACACTTGTAGATGAGTTAAAGACAACAAAGATGTGAAGTACGTAGTAGTTTAGTTGTCACAGGGTGCAAATTGGTAGTTTTGGGTTTTTTAGAAATAGACGTGGATGGAGGCAAGATGGAGGACTTCGGGCGGTGTCTCATGTCCTTCCTTCTTCTCCTTCGACTCCATCTTCTGCTGTGATGGTGGCACTTTTGGATTGGATTAGAGTAGAAGTGTACTGTCTAACATAGGTGATAGGTATTGGTATTTAACTGTAAACATGGAACACATAGTGCTTAGTATAAAGAGTTAAGACCGCCCTGGCTGTGGTCAGTCAGCCACGACCTGGACTGCAGCAAGGACCCTAGCAGGGTAGAGACTGAATGTACTAGATAAGAAATAATAAACAACCTTGAGAAACTCAAACGCATCTCGACCTCTTCTTCTGGCACGGGGCTTGGGAAAAGGACTTTCTACTAATACCTCGGGTCATCCCAACAAGAAACCTGAGAGCCCCTGACACCCCTAGCAATCCATCTCCATTATCTTCTGGACTTCCTCCTCTTGAGGATCCAGCTGTCTCTCCAGACATTCCTGCTTCAATGTCCCTCTGCCCTGCAGATAGCACACTGATTCTTTCCCAGTCACTGTTTGGGTTGGCTCTCCCCTGCTGAGGCAGGAATGCTTCTCCCACTTCCTTGTTCTCAGTTCTCAGGCTAATAACCCTCCGAGAATGTTGTCAAAAGTCCTTCTCCTGAGCCCCAGTGCCAGAAGAGAGAGTCAGGATGCATCCGAATCGTTCTCAGAGGTTGTTTATTATCTCTTATCTAGGTACATTTTGTTCTCACCCGACTAGGGTGCTAACTACAGTGCTGGTCATCGCCAACTGACCACCCAGAGAGCGGTCGTAATCTTTTATACTATGTACTACGTGTTCTATGTTTACAGATAAATACCAATACCTATCACCTATGTTAGACAGTGTGACTCTACACTAAACCAATCCAAAAGTGCCACCACCACAGCAGAAGATGAAGGGCAAGAAGAAGCAGAAGGGCAGGGACACGCCCAAATTCCTCCATCTTGCCTTCTTGAACCCCCATTCTAAAACCCCAAAATTCTACATCTACACCCGGTGATAAATTAACATTATACTAATCAAACTCTCATGGCTTGTCTCTGAACCCCTTGCCAGGGTCTCGGATCACCCAGAGTACCCAGAGGGATGTCCTGGGTTCCGACACTTGTGGCCGACCTTGTCCCTTTTATCCTGGGGAACCCCTTGGGTCCTGCGGTTTACTACCTCTCTGGGCTGTAAAAACTCTTCCATCACCTTTGCCTTTTCCTCATCCCTTCTTACATACACTTGCTGTATCTTTCTATCTTTCTAACCGATTCATCCAGGGACTTATTCTGCTCTTCCTCTAGTCCCCCTCACTACTGCCTGTGGGTACTCATTCTCCCACAGCTCAAAATCATTTGTTTCTCCAGTGAACCAAACAAAATTCCTAAAATCCTAATCCTTCCACATACATTTTGCATTTCCCACATATTCCTTCCTCCTCCTCCTTGTGCTTACCCTCTTCACCACACACCATATATCAGTTGGTCCCTGTCCTTCTCCTGTGTCCAAACGGCTCCCCCCGTTGCTCCACAGGCAGCCGGGGTGTCCTGCAACTTCATGGGGGCCAGGGTGCCACTGCCACCCATGTCCGGGGGTGGCAGGGTCAGGCACTGCCCAATGCTGAGCCCCGGCTTCCTCTCAGCTCCCACAGGCCCCCAGCCCATGTGCCTGGTCCTGCTGCTCCTTGCCTCAACCATATCTCTCCACACTCCCCTTCAACCATATCTTTCCCAACATACCAACACCATCTGTCCATCCCCTGTTGTCAAGACCCCTTCTCAACTCCCCTTATTGCCCTCCCTGGCATGGATTGTTGAGACCCCTTTTCAACTTTCTCTTATTGCCCCCTTTGGGCATCCATGTCCTTAATTACCTCTGGGAGAATGTGTAAACTAATTGAACATTCTTCCAAGGGATTCTTTGGAGATATTTTTGGATTATCATCCCTTTTGCCAGGGACACTTCCCAGCTTTTCCTTTGCTACCCTCCATGGGTGCCCTGTTTTACCTGTACTACCCTTCATGGGTGCCCCCCCAGGTTTACTCACCAAAGATCCCATTTTACTCACCAGTGAGATTTTCAGTGGCTCTTCCCTGTGGACTCTTCATGGACCCCCCGGTCTGCCACTCATCTGTCTCCTGGACAGTCTCGGGAACTATCGCCGGGGCTGGAATCTCTGTGCTAGCTCAAAGTTTCCACACGGGTGATAAAGTGTGGAACATCACCTCCCAAGCCGTGCTGCGGGGGGTTGTTTTGAGCTCGTCCGCTCAACGGCTCGGATATCTTTCTTCGGCACAGGCAGAGGACAGGGATTTAGAAGGGAGATCTGCTGTCTTGATCCAAGAAGTTTATTATCTGAATCGCTGCGGCAGACAGACAGACCGCACTGGGAGTGGCAGGCTTACATATCGGAGGGGTTTGGGTGAGCAACAGCTTCGGCCAATCGCAAGGAAGCACAAAAAGGTAAACAAAGTTTTCGGGGACTAATAGTGAGCCCGTGAAGGGAAAAAGAAATTATATGTACAAATGAAAATTGGTTTGGGGACAGATTAGCTTAGAAACTTCAGGAAAAAGAGTTGGGGTTTGCATGACTGGCAGCTCTGGGAGAGTAAGCAGTTTATGAGACAACACTCCTATCCGAGACCAAACATGGGGTACAGAGCTGTTTAGAGACTTGAACAAACTGCAACTTGAACAGAATGCAACAGGGAACCCAATGAATCACCCTGTGCTAGCCGCCAAGGGGAGCTGATCACCGAAACTGGGTGAGGTGCGCCTTCAGCTTCACTCGCTGCCTGCCGCCCCTGGATGGTGGAAATATCCCAGACGAGTCCCCAAATTGTTCAGGAAAATCAATCCACAAACACCAGAGGTTTATGTCCAAAAAGGAGACAAAGGAGTCCTGGAACTTTATTCAAATAAAGAGAGGCCATGGGGCATTCTCCATGAGGTCTCTCAAGTTGTTGGAGGACGCAGCCTCCTTTTTATCCTAATTTCCCAGCTGCATTTCCCTTTCTCTTTCCCCATTGGCTGAGGTACTTGAGAGGTACAGACTTCCCAAATCACCTAATACAGACCACCTTCTAATGTGTATCCTCCCCTTTTTTTTCCCTTCTTTATATCTCTGTTCTTTTTGTCTAAGTGATGCCCGAATAATAGGCTGGAAATAAAACCCCATAGACCGGTGTCTATAGAGCAGGTATTTGTTTATTGCAGTGCTGGAGGTGAGGGGGATTTCTCCTCCTAACTCACTCACCTTTGTCAAGTGCTGTGATATATTTATACAGTAAGTATTGCTTAGTGTTACTATGTCACTATAACATCATATAAGCACCAGAATTAATTTACATAGTATGATCTCGTGGTTATTAGATATTTCTTTTGTACTGGGCTTGTGCCTCCCCAATTTGGGGGTCGTCAGGAGTCTTTGATGAAGGCTTCCAAGATCTTCTTCACATTTGAACTTTTCAACTTTGTCTTCCGAGCATGCACAGTTATGGTGTTTCTTGGTCTGTCTTGTCCTAACAGGTCTAAATTCTTTATTTTGTGGCTAATTGGCTTTACATTTTCCAATTTCGCATTAGTACTATACTTATCTATCTCTGAAGCTATCCACCTGGTGAGTTTTTTCTTCTTTTTTGTCTATTCAGCATTAAGCAGCTAGTTAACCATATACTAGCCATTACATTGTATAGAAAGTTATTTATATCAGGTTATATAGGTATAGAAAGCTATGATTCAGGTTATATAAGTATAGAAAGTTATGATTTAGGTTATACTGATATCAGGTTATATAGATATATCAGGTTATATTGATACCTTATAACTCAACCTATATAAGCACCTTGTAACTTTGACCTAAGTTATATAGGCATCATAAGTCCAGGGATTTAGCACAGCCTTGAGTGAGTAACAGTCTGTGTCAATTAGTGGAATTCCTCTGGAATTTATGGTTCCCTTCATTGCTTCTTTTACCTATCAGTATCTGGGTTTATCTACCAGCAGGCCCACAGTTTGTTTGTAAAGACACCTCCTTCTCTTTCCTTTCAGTAGACATAAGTGAAAAAATAACAGTTTATTAACAGGCAAAAAATAATAGTAAATAATCACTACAGAATTTCTAAATCTCATGAACTCCCAGGGAACAAAGAGAAACAAAACGACAGAGTACCCCCCTCAAGATTGCAGCCCCCACATCTGACTACATGGCTCAAAAGACAAAGGCAAAATGACAGACAAACCCTTCCCCCCAAAATGGCGCCTTCCACAGGTGATTATATGGTCTGGGAGACAAAAGGGAAATGGCGGACAAATCCTCCTGGGAAGGTAGGCACTTACAAAGCAGTTCTAGTGGCAGATGAGAACTGCCGGTGTGTGTGAGCTTGCTGCCTCCTCCTGCCACCCACTGGACTCTTCCGGTGTTGGTGCTGCTGCCTTGGATCCCTGCTCCAATGGGGGAGGGGAAAACCTGAGCACCAATGAGCGGTGGCTCAAGCCAGGACTGGCTCAGTCTTCGCACTGCTGACAGGTGGTGTAAAATTCACTTTGAAACAGTTTCTGATTGCGAAATGCAGCTTCTGAAGTTGCTACTGTTGCGCGAGCCCCTCTGGAGAGGAGCCTCCGTCCACGCTGCCTCAGCTCTCCCAGCAAGAGCGACAGGGAAAGGCAAAAGGCAAGAGAGAAACAAAAAAACCCCTTATGAAGCGGAACCTCTGCCTTGAGCAAATGCCACAATGCAAAAGTGGGTCAGGTTGGGTGACTTTTTGAAGAGACCCTGTGTCCTGGTTTCAGGCAGATTTGGGAGAAAACCTCCTGCAGGGCCCTCCCCCCCCTCCCCCCCCCTCCCCCCCCTCCCCCCCCTCCCCCAACCGGTTCGGGAAAAGACTTCCTGTGAAATGTGGGGTTGTGTTTCGTGTCAGGTAGAAAAAGATGGCCTTTGTAGTTATAGTTATGAAATGTGTGGAAAAGGCCATAGGGTAATTATAAAAACATCTGTTTAATGAACAAAACGGAAAAAGCAAGGAAAGGGGCTTTTGAGCTAGTATTTTGCTTGCTTATAAGTGAATCATGCGAGCCTATAAGGTTTTTAATAAAAGGTTTGAACTACAGCTTTAGCATATATATATATAGAAAGGATTGTAATCACCCAAATAGAAGGAAGTGAGCTATTCCAAACTAAAATTAAGGATCCTGGAAAAAAAACAAGAGGTAAACCACCACCTGGAAGCTGAACGGCACCAATAAGACTGATTTATAGACTTCAAGAGGAAGACTGAATCCCTCATCTTTGGTGTTTTTCTTCAGAAAAAGGAAATCTGGATGCCACCACCACTGATTTATGTCCTGGGAACCTCAGCATCACAAGATGTTATTTCCGACCTCACTGATTTCATACCTTTTGAAGCATAGAAAATTTAACATCATCAATAGAAATTGATCACAATAGGTATAGAAATTACGTTTCAAAAATAGAAATTAGGAGGAAACTAAAAAAAAGGTTGCTGAGAAGTGATTATGGAAAACCTCAATAAATACCAGCAGAAAATCAACGGTCGGCGTGCAGTTGGAGGGGAAACCCCCACTGTACCCAGCGCTGTTTGCTCACACTTTACCATCCTGTATTAATTAATAAATTGATTGCTGCTTGATATACTGGCCGAGTCAAGCTCTTTATTTATAACAATTTGGTGGAGAATGCGGGCAACTCCAACTTCTTGAGGGGAACCTCTGATCTCAGGGAGGCGCCCCACCTCTGGCAGTTTCTGCCTCTGGTGGCCCTGAGTGACTGGGGAACCTCCCTAGGAGAAAGGAGATTTTTAAGGTTAAATTGTGAGCAAAGAATTTTGAGCTCCCGGACAAGACTGCAGTAAATTCACCTGTAATAACTCGTGCACGAAGACCCAGGCGAGAAAGGAGGCTGTAAGTATCGCTTGGTTAGGTGGGATAAGGGACGGGTGTATGTGTGTGTGTGCTGTGTGTGTGAGACGTGGCATAGCCACGAAGCAAGTGCGGAGTTCTTCTAACCTCGGTTCCGTCTTCCCGCGAGGGGAGCGGCAGGTGAAGGAACAAAGCGAGTGAAAACGGAGTGAGTGAAGGGATTTTTTTAATAAAGGTCGGGGGCGGGATGCGGTAAATAATTGGGGGGATTACTCTTTAGTAAATCGGAGGCGGGAGGCGGCACTAGTTGAAGGGACCTTTTTATATAAAATCTTAAGCAAGAAAGGAGATTTCAAGTAGTATTGAAGTCAGAACGAGTCTGAGAACACCTGTGGGAATAAGATGGGTCAATGTCAAGACAAGGACCCAGGAACTGGTGTAAACCAGCAAAAAGGTAGAGGTACTAAAGGTACCGGAAAAAGAGGGAGCGCTTTACCAGATATACCTCAGGACAGCCCCCTGGGGTTAATGTTAAAATATTGGGATGAATGGGAATCTAGGAAGGGAAAGAGTAAAGAAAAAATGATACAATATTGTATGGTGGAATGGACTAAAGAAATTATATGACCCGATAATTTGTATTAGCCAATGTATGGGTCATTTGAGAGGGAGATTTGTAAGACTTTAAATGTCTATTTAAATGAGAAGGACCCTATTAACCAGGAAAAAAAGTGATTATGCTGCTTTATGGCACGGGTCCTGGCCTTCTCCCCTGTGTACTTTAAAATCAAAGAGGAAAAGAAACTGTGGGACCCCCTAGACAATCTCCCCTCTCCTTATCCACCACAACCAGCTTTGCCACCAGAGGTGCCTAATCCAGCACCCCTTGCACCTCAAGCCCTTATGGCTCTGCTCCCGGTACCGGATTCACCACCAGCACACAGAGCAAGAGGCAGGGAAATGGCATGGGCAGAAAAGTGTGGGGACAGCGATGATGGAGGTGGGGAGGGACAGTTATATCCATTAAGAGAAATACCAATAGTAAGAAACCAAGGGGGACCAGTTATTGGGTATGTATCAGCACCCCTGAATACTGGAGATGTTAGAGCCTTTAAAAAGGAAATGGGGAAATTACTTGAAGATCCCCTGGGGGTGACTGATAGACTGGATCAGTTTCTAGGACCTAACACCTATACCTGGACAGGGATCCAGTCAATCTTAAACATTTTGTTTACTGCAGAAAAAAGGCAAATGATAAGGCAAGTTAGTATAAAGATCTGGGAAAGATGCCATCAGCAGGGACCCTGGAGAAGTAAAATGGCCAAATGTAGCCCTTATTTGGGACAATAATAATGAACAGGATAGAAAACAAAAAAATCCTGATCTCAGGAACATGATTATTCAGGGAATCCAAGAAGCAGTCTCCAGAGGACAAAACAAGGCTTTTAGTGAACACCAAGGGAAGGGTAAGTCACCTAAAGACTAGTGAGAGGGATTGAAGAAAAGTATACAAATGTATTCAGGATTAGATCCTGATACATCTGTTGGGGAAGCATTAATAAAAACTCAGTTTGTCGCAAAGTCGTGGGAAGATATCAGGAAGAAACTTGAGAAGTTTAGATGACTGGCAGGAAAGGGGTTTTCAGGAATTGTTGAAAGGCACAAAGGTTTATGTACGTAGAAATGAAGAGAAGGCAAAGGCTGAAAGCTAAGGGATTTTTTGTTTGTGTGTGTGGGTTTTTTAGTTTGTGGCAGCAGTTAAGGAAGTTCAGAAAGCGGCGGGGGGGGGTCTGCTCGGCTTTGTTTGTACTGACTAAACGGGAAATTCCTCCTCTCCCATCTCCCATTTGGAGATCTCCTCGCCGGCCCGGCGGATGGGGACTGCCCCACGCCAGGAGCAGGGCTACTGCTCCCCCCTGCTGAGTCGCAGGGGTCCATCTTTCAAGTGTTTAAAATGGGAAAACATGTCTGTAATAGAAAAAGGAAAAATAAGTTCCAGCTAGTCAGCTCAAGCGTGTGAATTATTTGCTTTGTACATGGTTTAGAACTTTTAAAAGAAAAAGTGGGGACTATTTATACAGAGTCAAAGTATGCTTTTGGGATTGTACACACTTTTAGAAAAATTTAGAGGGAAAGAGGTCTGATCAATACCCAAGGGAAGGGGTTAATCCATCAAGAATTAATACTTAGAGTGCTTAAAGCACTGAAACGACCTAAGAGGATAGCTGTAGTACATATAAAAGGTCATCAACAGAGGTCAAGCTATTTAGGAAAAGGAAATAATATAGCTGATTAGGCTGCAAAGGAAGCAGCTCTTAAATTAGATGAAACCATTCAGTTGAATACTATAACAACTCAAGTCAAAAAGAGTTGCCAAAAAGTTACAGCACTCAGGAGGAGGAAGCTGTAAGAAGGCTAGTAGCAAAAGGAAAAAAAAAAAAAAAAAAAAAAAAAAAAGGGATAAGGGAAAATGGGTACTCCCAGATGGAAGATAAATTTTACCTAAAGCTTATGCTCAAAAGATTCTAAGGCAATTACATCAATGAGGAACAAGTGCCTTGTGGGATCATTTCTTAAAATATTATGGGTGTACTGGGTTTGGTTTTTTGTTTGTTTGTTTGTTTGTTTTTTAGTTTGGGTTTTTTTGTTTGTAGTTTTTTGGGGTTTTTTTTTAATAGCAAAACAGATAACACAAGGGTGTTTGACTTGTCAAAAAGGTTAACAAAAAGATAATGAGGCAAACCCCAACAGGCAGTAGAAAGATACTGATTGTTTGAGAGAGAGTTCAGGTAGATTATGCTGAATTGCCAAAGATTGGCAGATGGAAATACTTGTTAGTATTAGTAGATCAATTAACTAATTTGGTGGAAGCTTACCCAGCTGCAAGAGCCATGGCCAAGTTTGTAGTTAAAAACTTTGTTAGAATAAATTATTCCCTGATTCGGGGTTATCAGAGCAATTGATTCTGGTCGAGGCTCCCACATTACTTCCAGTATTGTGAAAGGGGTAACATAAGCCATGGGTATTTCCTGGGAATATCATACCCCTTGGCACCCTCAGAGCTCTGGGAGGGTGGAGAGAATGAACCAAACTATAAAACAACAATTAACCAAATTGATGCTTGAAACCCAAATGTCATGGGTAAAATGTTTACCTTTAGCATTGCTTAATATAAGAATGCTCCCTAATGCAGATAGGGGGCTCTCAGCATATGAAATGCTTTATGGAATGCCCTATTCCCAGGAAGTACCCCAAACATCAATAGTCATAGAAGATATGACTATCCAGAAACATATTCAAAAGTTTGGATAATATGTGACAGAACTAAAGGAAAAAAGGGATAATTGCTCAGTCTGTCCCTCTTAAGTTTTAATATACACCAAATAAAACTGTGTGACTGGATGTTAATCAAAAGCTGAGAAGAAGAAAGTTTGTCTCCTAGGTGGGAAGGTCCATACTTAACCCTGCTGAGCAACAACACTGCTGACCACATTCGGACTGCAAAAAGGAGCTGGACCCACGCATCACGAATCAAGGGACCAGTAGACCCACCGACAGAGACACCTGCTGAATCTCAGTGGAAAGTCACTTCTTCCCCTGGAGAACTGAAAGTTAGACTAAAAAAAAAAAAAACCAAAAAAAACCAAAAACAAAAAAAAAAAAAAAAAACAAAAAAAACCAAAAAAAAACCTGATGCATGTCGCGAAAATGCTCATACCTTAAGTTGCAAATCCAACATTCCCACAGGAATTGGAATGTCCTACTCCAAACTGTAAGTGTTATCCATGCGGTTGTTTTAGGTGCATTGAGTGTCAAGAATTGTAGTATAAAAACCTGGTAAGGCGAAAGATCCCTAGTGCCCTTTGTTGGAATTGTTAAAAAGATAGAAGAAGAAACTGATAAAGTATTGTGGGCTGCAGTAAACAAGGGATACAAAGATTGGTGGGAAACCTGGGTACACAGAACACGAACTGAGATTGATTTACAAAAAGTACCAGGAGCAAAATTAGAAAGGATAGGGCACAACAAAGACAATTAGATACCAGACGGGTACCAAATTAAAGCAAAAGAGTTGCATGAAGCCAAGCATTACTAGAACCAATGACACTATATAAGTAAATAAGAAGGAGGGGGGTGCACATGAATCAGTTTTGTAAGTGCATTTAAGACACCCACAAATAAAAGTATTAATTAGGAGGTGTAGAGACCAATTTTATTGTACTTGGCACATCTCCAGAGTTTAGTAGTTAACTAGACTAGAGGAAAAGAAATAAATTTAAGATGCAACAACTGTAAATAAAGAGTGCCATCCTGAACATATAAAAGGATTAAAATGGCTCATATAAACTTCATGAGGCTAAAAGTAACAGTGAGACCAAAAGCATCATTGATTAAATCCCCAGATGTAAATTCTGCTACCGAGAAGACTGATATCTCGGCCCTTGGAATGCAACCCAAGGGGCCTTGAGAGAGGTAGAGAGTTGAAACTCCTGAGGATTATTTTCACTGTGTTGGTCATTATACCCAAAGTAATGGGTCATGATAGCCTCACTCCCGAGCTCCATGTACTACACAAACGAGCTGCTGGGTTAGAGCCTGTTGTCCTTACAACCTGTGACAAATGTAATCATTCAGTATAGATCAGAGAGGAAATAGAATCAGTATTTATGGCACATTCCCATGTCAGTGCAGCATGTTATAATCGCAGCCAATTGAAGATGTGCACTATGGGCAACAAAATATATTAGAACCAGAGGAAAAAAAAAATCTAAAATACAACAAGAAAACTTCTTTTAATGGTGAAGCTGTGCTAATCAATCTTTTTTAAAGATAATGACAATCAGCATTGCTTTCAATATGGCAGATATTTTTTGGTTTTTGTTAACTGAAGAAGGAGGAGTTTGTGGAAAATTTAATGAGTCTGAATGTTGTGTAGAAATTGATGATGATGGGGAAACTATAAAAAAATCTTGCTGCAGAAATTAAGAAAGTGGCACATGTACCAGTTCAGAGATGGAATTCCATCCTTCAAGCTTCTTGGTGTGACCAGATGTTCAGAAGGGGAACTTGGTGGAAGAAATTAGGGTTTATGATACTGTGCTCACTAACCAGGGTTTATGTTTTTATCCTGCCTAATTCCATGCTTTATCCAATTATGATTAATCCACTCTGTGATGCGAGGTATGCAGGTTGTAACAGTACCTGTAGACCCTGAACTGGCTACAGGAGAATGTGGCCATTTTGGGAAAACATCCAAGATATCCAAAATAAAGAAACTGAAGAATAAAGACAAAAGAGTTTCTGAAGTTTTGGCCAGATTTGATACCCAGACACGAATAAGTAAAATAAATGAAAAATTTATACAAGTAGAGGGGGGACTGTGAAATGTGGGGTTGTGTTTCGTGTCAGGTAGAAAAAGATGACCTTTGTAGTTATAGTTATGAAATGTGTGGAAAAGGCCATAGGGTAATTATAAAAACATCTGTTTAATGAACAAAACGGAAAAAGCAAGGAAAGGGGCTTTTGAGCTAGTATTTTGCTTGCTTATAAGTGAATCATGTGAGCCTATAAGGTTTTTAATAAAAGGTTTGAACTACAGCTTTAGCATATATATATATAGAAAGGATTGTAATCACCCAAATAGAAGGAAGTGAGCTATTCCAAACTAAAATTAAGGATCCTGGAAAAAAAACAAGAGGTAAACCACCACCTGGAAGCTGAACGGCACCAATAAGACTGATTTATAGACTTCAAGAGGAAGACTGAATCCCTCATCTTTGGTGTTTTTCTTCAGAAAAAGGAAATCTGGATGCCACCACCACTGATTTATGTCCTGGGAACCTCAGCATCACAAGATGTTATTTCTGACCTCACTGATTTCATACCTTTTGAAGCATAGAAAATTTAACATCATCAATAGAAATTGATCACAATAGGTATAGAAATTACGTTTCAAAAATAGAAATTAGGAGGAAACTAAAAAAAAGGTTGCTGAGAAGTGATTATGGAAAACCTCAATAAATACCAGCAGAAAATCAACGGTCGGCGTGCAGTTGGAGGGGAAACCCCCACTGTACCCAGCGCTGTTTGCTCACACTTTACCATCCTGTATTAATTAATAAATTGATTGCTGCTTGATATATTGGCCGAGTCAAGCTCTTTATTTATAACATTCCTCAGAAAGAAGTGGAAAAAACCTGTTTATTAAACAGGCAAAGCACTCCCAGCACAATACCTAATGACAAGAGCTTTGTGCCGCTGACAAACTTAGGGAAGTCCTCCCCTCGAAGGTAGTCACTGTGCTCTGTGGCTCCGTTCCTCTGGCGCTGGGAGAAAAAGGAGTTCCTGCACCCGGAAGAAAAAAAGGAAAAAAAAGACTTCTACAAGACCTAGCTAACTACCCTACCACTAACTAACTCCGGAGGTGAAAGAAAAGAAAAGGAAAAAAAACAGAGCTTCTCTCCGTCTCGCCGTGTTCCAACTCCCCCGCTTCCAAGGTCACTCCGAGGAGCAGAGTTTTCCTGGGGAAAAACAAACGGCGCTTCCCTTTGCACCCAACAGACGATTGGAGATACACACATCACCCTAGGACACCCTGGCAATCCCCTGGCTCTTGCGGTTCTGTTTCCAGCTTTGGCACTGGGTCTTAAAGAGAAAGTAACCATTTTGGGCACAGATAGATATGAAATACAATAACATTTTGGGTTACCCAGGACAACTACTTAGTCAGGTTTCACTGTATTCAGCCCTGTTTTTTACCAGTATTATTATATAGGAGACTAATTTAGAATTATGTTGAACTAATATACTCCTATGGCTTTGAAAAATGATAAAGTCTACCAGAAGTAATGAAAAATACTTCTCTTTATGTTCTCCTTATTTAAAAGAAGTCTAAAGAGATCATTGGTCATCTATCAAAATTTTCTCAAAAATAAACAATCTGATGGATTTAATGTAAATATTCAAATACAAAGTTTTAAATCAGCAAGTTCTGAAACAATATCAGATCCTATAAAACATCTAGTGATAAAGGCCAACTTTGAATATCTATTGTGAAACATGAGGTTCACTTTCTTGGAAAAAATTAAAAGTTTAATAAAAAAAATAAAAAGAAAATAGACAATTAGGAGAGACAAAAGCAAAAAACATTTTCTCAGCCTAGGGTGCCTGGCACGGAACCAGCCAGCACACCCTTGCTAACAAAAAGTTTGTTCTTTAAAAGTATCAGCCTGTTGCATATTTAAAAGTTCACATGCATGATTCAAACATTCCTTTTGAGTGTGAATTTTCTTTGTTCAATTTCAACTCCCCCCAACCATTTTATCTGGTTGACTTGTCTGCAGGTGGCTCCATTCCATCTGATAGCACAGGTCCCATAAATTCTTCTCCCGGTGTTCTGGTCATCTTCATTTGGACAAGATACTTGATAACAGAAGTTCAATAGCTTTTTGGTCAGCAATCTTCATGCAGGAATGAAGGATAACACCTCTTTCTTCTGGTCTAGTTACAGAAAAAAGCTCTAGTCTTTTACTTCTAACACTATGTTACAATCGTAAAAAAATATATTCATCACATTTCTAACTTCTATTAATAAAAGAAAATACAGTACAATCTTCTTACATTATACATACAGTATTCATTTTAATATTTGTGAAAAGCCAGCTATATACTATGCATTTATAATATCTATATAATATTCAATTATGAGTTTGTCTCCTGTTTTTAGATGCAGAATCCTGACACGTTATCAGCTATGCCAAACCCTAGAGCAATGCAGGCTTTGCTACAGATTCAGCAGGGCTTGCAGACACTAGCAGTAGAAGCAGCAGGACTTATACCAGGGTAAGAATTGATCCTACAAATGTATACAAGAATTTTTCTCTTATGTTTTGGGTTTTTTCAGCTTTTTTCTTTCTTTTTAACACATAAAGGTTTATCTAGTTTTTACAGACTGTTCCTCTTGCATTTTTTAGTTTCATTCAACTTGTTTTAGAATCTGTCACACTTTTGTCTGCAATGCACTTAAGCAATGGTCTATGGTCTTGTTTTAATGCTTTACTTGTCATCCATTTTTTATTTGAGAGAATTTTTACTTAGTAATTATATCTCATGGGAAGAGATGATAGCTAAGCCATTTTCTATGTTAGTGGTGTATTTCTCTGTCATTTGTGCAGATTCAATCCTGTTTTAGGTGGATTGGGAAGCACTGGAGCTCCTGCAAGGTCCACTGTACCTAGTTCAATTCCCAGTAAAAATACAAGTCCAGTATCAGAGGCCAATGAACCTGGTCCCCAGCAGTTTGTCCAACAAATGTCGCAGGCACTTGCTGACACAAATGCTCAGGTAAAGTAGATGACTGTATTCTAGTGTGCATGTGGTTGGTGATTTTTTTGTTTGGATTTTTAAAAATACCCAGACACACAGAGAGCACCACCACCCCCCACTCACCACCACACACACATATCCCCTTCCCCACTGTAAACCAACAGAATGCTTCTGGTCAAAGGAGAGCAGAGGAAGATTAAAAGTGATGTTTTAGCTGTGCAAATAAATGCTGGGAAAGCATCACATTTGACTAAAAGTGTCCTCTGAATGGTTGATTGATAGGTACATATATCTTCATATCCTTGAGTTTCTGAAATGCCGGGAAAGAAGGAGATTAAGGTGTTAAAGGGAGGACTGGTTCCCTGGTAAGTGAAATGTGGGCTCAGACAAGAAAGGAACTTAAGCATACTGAACATCATTGTCTCTGTACTTCTATGTTGCTGGTTGTAGCTCAGGTTATTTGGGGCCTGAATTTGTAGCATGCTTCCCTGACATCCTGCAGTTTCAGGTTGCACAATATACATTGTGTTAACATACCAAGTGGGATTTTGGCTTTCTGGAGAGCTCCAGAAGTCAAGCAAAGGTGGCAGCTTTGTGAAACAGCACCATTACATTGTGGTACATATCCAGTGTAATGGCAAACTGCTCGGAAAAGGGACAGTCCTTACCTCTTGGCACAGAATAATGCAGTTCAGTGAGACACTAATTTTGAAGACCTTAGAAAAACTATATGTATTGCTGACTTAGCTGAAAAGATAAACTTTGCGGAAATCAGTTAAAACTTAGAGGATGGTTAAAAAGAGACCGGATTTCAGATAAGCTATCCTGGATTTTATAACTCATTGCTTGTCAACTCTGTGTTTGTGTAAAGCTTCCTTGCAGAAGCTAATCAATACCCCAGGAATGCAAAACAATTGCAAACCTCCTGTTTTCAGAAACAACCTATTGAAATAGGCCTGGAAATCAGGAAACAGGGAGTCCTACCAAGGATCCATGAATCATGACACAGCAAAAGGTTGAAAGGTTAGAACGAGGAAGACTCATTTTACTTCCTCATTTCTAGTGACCCCTCCTCAGAATAGACCCCTGACTCATTTCAGGGAACAAACTACTCATGCTTAATAGCCTTTTTGTTAATTAGCATACGAAGCGGAGAAGAGGAGGTGACAAAGGTATGAATATGCATTTGTATTTTGTGTATTCAACACTTTTGTGGATAAAAGGCTTTGTAATCACCTGTGATCTTTGTAGTGCTCATTAGGGAAATATCCCAGCGCTGCCCGGCGCCGTAATAAACATACACTTTCTAACTTAAGCTGTTAGAGAGTCTTTTGTCCGTCACAGTTGGATATCGATATTAGATCGATATTCATATTTTAGTAAATCATCAGCTTGCTGATCTGACAGAAAAATGTATGTAGCCATGAGAAAGTGGTGGTAAGCATAGCTATAGGAAGTCATGTTCTCATAGATATTTTTATCCTGCTAGATCTTACACTACCAATTCAGTATTCTGTTTGGTTTTTCTGGGGGAGAGGGGAAGCAGATGGGGGTGAGATGAATATTTACATTTCAGCCAGTATGTTTGCATTTTATTAGTTTAGAACGATATGCAGTTTTAAAATACTGCTAGGATTTTCTCAATGGATGAAACTCTAGGTAGAACAAAAGAAAAATTCGCAGTAGGCACAAAAATCTTGTGTTGATATGTAAACCGTCTCATTCATTTCCAAAAGTGGCTTCTCAGTATTACTCTGACCTTATATACCTAAAGCATATTATTTTCATATAATTTTTCTGTTTCACAAATGTCTCTGAGGTGAAGATCATACAACTGAAATTATTGATCATTTGCTATTGATATTTGCTATTACTTTATGAGCAATTTATTTGAGCAAGATCAACTCATAAAGCACAGCTGTCACTTTGTCTTATGCTGAACTTTTCCTAACCAGAATTTTGGTAAATTTAGTCAACAAATATTTGGAGCATTAAAGAGGTAACTTTTGTGTCAAGGAAAAAGAAAGAGCTTACCACATTCACTGTTGCCAACAGTGAAATTCTCAAAATTTTGCTATTCCACATTACTAGATTAGATTAATTTTTTTAAAAAATCACTGTAGTTTCATGAATTATTTAGTTTTATTGTGTCTAAAAAAAGTAAGCATAACTTTGCATTTAATAGTGGGTATATTAGAAAAGCTCTTTGCTTGTAAAATGGTATACTGGGAAATTAGGAAGACTTCATTAAAAGCAAAGGTACCACAAGAGGTTTCCATTGCTTTAATTTGCTTAGTAAATAAATTTGCATGGCAAAGTTAAGAATAATGACCTATGCTAACTGTATATAGGGATGACCATATTCAGGTCTGGCTTGTAGAATCTTACATAAACTATCTACAGAGTTTTCCTGAAGTTAAGCTAAAGAGGCATCTCTTGTTTAACAAGGACTTAAAACATTTTGGCAATTGAAAAGAGGATTTTAACCTTAAATTCTGTGAGTTATGTAACTGACTATATTCAGAATCTGCTGATCACAGAAAAGTTGAAATATATTTGAAGTTGTTTGATCTTAGCTTTAAAGCAGCTGTCTGAAAACCTATCCATAAGCATATATTGGACTGGGTATAGGCTGATATGGAAGAGTAAAGAAGGCCAGAAAAGGGAAATAAAGAAGGTCTAACTATGAAAAGAATGAGAATGAGTTTGTTTTGCGGCGTTGGTATTTTTGTGTGGTTTTGTTTGTTTGTTTAAGAGAAGGAAATATCCATTAGTCTTGTACTGGCTGATTTGCTCTCTGATACATTTCATCAATGGGTATGCTTTACATGTGAAAGATGCTAATTCAAAGTCTATATCACAGAATCACAAAATGGGTAATGTTGGAAGAGACCACGAGTGGGTTCATCTGGTCCAACCTCCCTGCTCAAGCAGGGTCTTTCTAAAGCACGATGCACAGGATTGCATCCAGATGATTCTTGAATATCTCTAGTGAGTGAGACTCCACAACCTCTCTGGGCAACCTGTTCCAGTGCTTGGTCACCTGCACAGTAAAGAAGTTCTTCCTCATATTTAGATGGAACTTCTTGTGCATCAATTTCTGCTGATTGCATCTCATTCTATTGCTTAGCACCACTGAGAAGAGCCTGGTCCCTCTTCTGACACCTCCCTTTAGATACTTAAAGACATTGATAAGATCCCCTTTCAGTTTTCTCCAGGCTAAACAGGCCCAGCTCCCTCAGCCTTTCCTCATAAGAGAGATGCTCCAGTCCCTAAATCATCTTTATCACCCTCCACAGGACCTGCTCCAGGAGCTCCATGTCTCTCTTGTACTGAGGAGCCCAGAACTAGACATAGAACTCCAGATGTGCCTCACCAGGGCTGAGTAGAGGGGCAGGACCACCTCCCTGACCTGCTGGCAATGCTCTTCCCAATGCACTCCAGGATCCCATCGGCCTTCTTGGCCAAAAGGGCACTGCTGGCTCATGGACAACTTGTCCACCAGGATGCCCAAGTCCTTCTCCACTGAGCTGCTTTCCAGCAGGTTGGCCCCCAGTCTGTGCTGGTGCCTGAGACAGAGATTTAAAAATTCTGGCTGATCTTTTACAGTAAAACTTAAGAACATGCACTGTATGTTAGGATGTATTTTAAATAATGCTTTAGAACATATTTTAAATTGTATTTTAGAAGACATTTAGTGAATGTCGAACACTGTGTCTGTCACCCTTTGCATACTTTAAAGCACTACAATCATCTGGGGCCCCTCGATAATAATAAAAAAGCTAACCCAAACACAACAGGATAACAGAGCTAAGAATGCAGACTCTTAGCTGGCAGAAACTGAGTTCTTCCTTGAAAAAGTGCCAAAAGGGCCAAAGCACACTTGAGACAGATAAAGATGAAAAGTTCGCTAAAGAAAATTCCGTTTCCTTCATCTCTTGGAGACCCCAAATGACCACCATGATGAACTGAGCATGCCCAGAAGAGCATAGAGTTAATTACCAGAAGAGGCAAGGACAGGCAGGGCAGAGAATAAATATGTATGAGGCGGATTGTGCAATGCCATGCGTATATAAGACCTCAAAGAATAATAAGGGGGGGCAAGCTCTCTGATATTCGTGTGTGTCTTTGGCAAAATTATTCCCCACATATCTCGATGTCGATTAAATACATACCGCTTTAACAACTATTATTAGTTGTAGAGTACTTTCCGCTCTGTTTCAGTTGGTGACCATGAAGGGACCCCTCTGTCCGGCTGCGGGGAGCAGGCAGGGTGGGACTCCCCGAGCCCCCGGGAACTTTCCGGAGAGGACTCCTCGCCCGCGCACTCACCCGCGGGGACAGAAGGACCTGTTGGGGCCACCGCGGACAAAAAGTATGTATTAAAAGGGAAAGCGTACGCTGAGATAAGGCTCCGGTAAGACGCGTAAGAGACGTCCACGCCTGCGGTGTTGCACCCTGTAGAGGTTAGTTTGCAAGCAATCGCTAGTGGAGTACTGGCTAGAGGTAAGGGATATCGGCTGGGAGCCGGCAAAGGCCAGTATAGGGGATTCCCTGGTTGAGGGGTGACCCGTTAGAGGCCTTAGGGGTTGGCCTAAGGAATCCCTTTCTTAGTGAACCGTGATTGTGTAATTGTAAAGTCCAGACTTTGTTAATTGTTGATTGGGTGTGTGTTTGAGATGGCCAAGAAGAGACATCAAATGGTGTGAGCAAAGCATGCTAGAAAGTGTAGTACTGAAGAAGGAGGAAAAGAACCCTCACTCCCAAGTGTCTTAAGAGAATTTGAGTGAATTTTTGTCTTAAGAGTTAATAATTTGTGGACAGGTGTAGTGTTCAGGCATATTTATTCTAGTTGTGTATGTGTAGGTATGGTGTGTCAGAGACAGCCTTTGTTTTGGGTGGCTGAATCAGCTGAAAGACTAGGAGCAAGTGTTTGTGTGTTTAGTAACGTGTATTCAGACTGTTTATTGCTGGAAAGCTGTGTACTGTGTAATTCCTAGGATTCCCAAGTTAGCTAGGAAGGAAGGGAGCTGAGAGAAGCATTTTGCTTCCAGGAATTCGGGATGCCACAGAAGGTGGCCAAGCAGATTAATTTTTCCCATACCATCGAGATTGGGGAGTTGTGCAGGGGGGTTAGAGGGCTCCCTTCCCTGCTCCACAGGTTAAGCCACCTCTCAGAGAGCACAGCCGCTCACTGCACTCACCGCTCGCCTCTCCCTTCCCCCTCCCCTCCCAGCGCTACTGAGCATCAGCCCTCCGCACCCTCCATCTTTGCCGGCGCTACGTGCCAGCCCGCTATACCTCTCCCTGCCTGCTCAGGTATTATGAAGCAAAAATTGCTCGCTGCACCACATTCTTCCCTCCCAACTTCAACACTGCTGGCCACAGGCGCCTGGTACAGCCAGGGTCACGGGGACCAGGTACACTGTGTGAGAATAAGGAATAACAGTTCTTAAGTGACTGGATATAGAAACCTTGATAGGTAACGCCATGTGGTCTAACTTATCCTGGTTCGGGTGGCATGTGGTTGTGGCTATATTTTGCCCATTTGCAGGCCCTTACCTAAACATGGGCATTATAACGAAAGCTACTGTGGCTGTTATCCAGTTTGTTTTATGGGCTGATAAGGTGAAGAATTCACTGATTTTTAACTTCCTATGGAAGGCAGGCACGTGGATACGTGGCTATCACACACTAAGTGGGTGTTTTTGGAGTTACTTTAAGAATGGTACCTTCTGTGAGGAAATGACAGTGGGGGAAGTTTTCCAGACCTTTAAACAGTTCCTTATGCCTACTCCACCAGCTTTTGAAGAGTTTAAATTTCCTCTAGATACTAACCAAATGTTGCTGATGATCCTAGCTTATTTAGCTTTCAGGGATAAGGTGAGGTCAATTTAGAGTACGGCACAGACTAGGGATATTGCCGTGGGGCCTGATACTGCCCCATAGACTGGGAATACTGCCATGGAGCCTGATACTTCCCCAGAGACTGGGGATGCTGGCCCACCACCTGACCCTGCCCCGCAGCCCACCCCAGAAATGAACCACCCCGATTGGGTGGGGGTTCTAGTGAAAGAGATACGTGAGATGGGCCAAGTGCTGAAAGAATAAACTTCCCCAGCTAGTGGGAAGTCCTCTCTCTGCCCTGAAAAGGGAGAATCCGATGGTGCAGTAGAACCCACAGACGTTACAACCGTCCAGGTTCCAGCTGGACCACAGGGGCAGTCACAACCAGCTGCAGTTTCCCCTGTGGAAACAAAGAAGTATAAGATGAAATCAGAGCACCCAGGTAATAAAGATAAGAAAGGGGGGCCCTCACAGCCCACAGGGGAGCCAGAGGTCGAGATTATCACCGAGTCCCTGACATGAAAGTCTATGTAATCTGCAAAAAGATATTGCACGACGGAGACGTGAGGCTTATACAACTTGGTTACTTTGGGTTTCAGACCTTATAAGTACAGGCGTGCAACTGGATGGTGGTGAGGCAAGGAATTTGGGACCCTTGACCCAGGACTCAGGAGTGAATCAAGTATTTGTAAGGGAACAAGGGCCCCTTCCCCTCTGGGAGCGACTTTTAATGAGTGTAAGGGAGAGGTTTATCCACAGAGACAGAATGCAGGAGCACCATCATAGAAGTCACTGGAAGACCCTTGAAGAAGGGATCCAACAGCTGAGGGAAGTGGCAATATTAGAGGTACTCTTTGGGAGGGGTGGACAGCATGATAATGACCCTGACAAGGTCAGGTGCACAGGGCAGATGTTGTGGAACCTGGCAAGTAAAGGGCCATCTCAATACACCACCTTCATTGCAATGATCAATCCTGATAGCAACCGAGAGACAGTGGGTTCTGTTGCCAACAGGCTCAGAAATTATGAGAGCATGATCAGTGGCCCAATGCAGGCTCAGGTCTCTGACATAGTTAAGGATCTCGAGGAGAAGATAATAAGGGAGGTGAGGGAGGAGGTGAGGGAGGAGATGAGGAGGAACAGTTCCCATGCGGCACCGGTGCGAGTCACAGGCCCCAGAGCCAGAGCCCAACGCCCTCCAGCTAGAGAGAGAGGGTACACCCCAAGAGCTGACCTGTAGTTTTTCCTGCATGATCATGGGGAAGACATGGGAAGGTGGGATAGAAAACCCACTTCTGTCCTGGCAGCACGGGTGCGTGAGCTCAAAGAGAGAAACACTAACCGAGGGGGTCCCACTAAAATGAAGGTAGCCTCAACCTCCCATGACCGAGCCACCAGGTATTATAGAAGTGAGGATGATATGTCAGATCCCCTTGAAGGAATCTCTACTGCGTATGCCCAGAAAAGGAATAATAACCAGTGCTAGAGGGGCCCTGCCTCTAGCCAGGAAGAGGCACAGGAAAACCAAGTCTTTTAGACTGTGTGGATCCAATGGCCTGGCACATCAGAGCCACAGAAATATAAAGCTGAAAATATCCCTCGAGCCTGGCTGGAAAGTGGCTTCAAGCTGTTCCCGGCTAGCCCTGGCTCGGGATACTTCCAAACTTGTTTGGTAGCAGCAGGCGGACTGGCTACCACCCCCCCGATGGGTCAGAGCTGCACGAGAGATGTCGGTGAGGCTTGACGAAGGTAGGAAGCGAGAAGGCTACTTTGTGGCTAGATGGTTTTTATTGTCACCTGCTATTCGCAGGGGAGCCACGCTTCTCTCTGAGCTTCTCTCAAGAGTGTCCCCCTGTGCCAGAGGCGTGGTTACAACTTATACGGGGTTGGGAGAAGGGGGTGGACACAAGAGGGAAAGCCAATAAGGGAAATATGGATGTCACACAGACAGCAAATGGGAAACGAGGGGTGGGGGATTCCCCAACCTGCTCCAATCTGGGACTGAGTCTCTCCGAACAATCTAGAAGGAGAGGAGAGGCTTCCCAGAGAGTGACAGGCTGTGGAGAACAAAGACAGGGGGAAACCAAATGGGGAGAAATACAGGGGGGAACTTGGGAGAAACCATTACAGAACAAATAATATTAACAATAAATAAAAAGGTATAAAACGCGCCGCTACATCTCCCCCTTTGTTTTTATAAAAGATGGTATCTTGAACTGTAAATAGCTGGTCAGTGGCCATAGCTCAGGATTCACTTCTGGTGGAGCTGTGGCGACGACGACTTGGTTTGCATGCAGGGGGGAGACAGCTTGAAATCCATTTTTTAACAAAATAACGAATAAAACTAAACACGCCGAGAATACACAAAATCATAAATAAAACGATCAGGACAGGACGAATAATGGATCTGGCCCACCCAGGTAGCCCCCAGTTCTCAAAAAGTCCATCCAGCCAGTCGGATGTCTGAGGACAGCTTGTTCTTGAAGCTTCCGACAAGTTTGTGGATTGTGGCATAGGTGTTGGCACTGGCCATGCCACCATCGGAGACTGAAGACTGGCAAGCAGCAGCAAGGATAGAAGGATGGCTGCTGTCGATGGGGCCATCGCTCTGAGTAGGTCTGGATTGGAACTAAATAGAATATGAAACCAGAACATAATTAGAAACAGGGCAAGGGGGTAAGGGGAGGACAAACTCGTCCCAGGAGTTCCACCGGTGCCTTTTCCTTCTCCATGCAGCCACCGAGACTTGCGAGTATTTAGGGTTTTTTTCCCCAGAGACTACAGGATGGTATGGTTTTACCCATTTTGAGGGAATCCACCTCAGTCCCCTGGGGGTGGACACGCAAGTATATCCACGACCCCAAGTGACCAAGTCATGTGGGCCCTCGACTCCGCCAGTCTCAGGATCTCGCATGAGGACTTGCGGACGCACCTTCAGGGCCAGCTGCTCACACCCACCAAAGTGACGGATGATTGGCAGGCTCAAAGCCTCAAAAGAGCAGTTTAAAAAATTGATGGTGTACAAGACCCTGGAAAGACGAATCGATGGAGGCTCAACCTTCAGGACCGGTTGTTGCTGGTCCAGGACCCGTTTGATGTCACGATGGGTCCTCTCCACCATGGCTTGACCAGTTGGGGAGTGGGGGATGCCAGTTTTATGTTCCACACCCCATTGCTGCAGGAAGTCACGGAATTCCTTGGAATGGTATGCTGGCCCATTATCTGTTTTGAGGACCTTTGGGATGCCTAAGAAGGAGAAAGCCAGCAGGAGATGCTTGATAGCATCCCCGGATTTCTCCCCTGTGTGGGCAGAGGCGAAGACTGCGTGTGAAAAGGTGTCCACCGAGACGTGGACGTACTTCAGCCTACCAAACTGAGGCACGTGCGTCACGTCTGTCTGCCACACCTCGCAGCTGCTCAACCCTCTGGGGTTAGCCCCAGCGCTGATGGTTGGGAGAGCATGCCGCTGGCACGTGGGACAGGTTGCCACGATCGCCCTTGCCTGTTCCCAGGTTAGACGGAACCGGCGAACAAGGCCTGGGGCATTCTGATGGAACAACTGATGGCTGATTTTCGCCTGCTCGAAAAGATTCGGCAGTGGGGCCATCTCCACAGGGGCAGCGAGAGCATCAGCCCTCCTGTTCCCCTCTGCAATGAACCCTGGCAAATCCATGTGCGACCTTGTATGCATTACATAAATGGGTTGCTCTTGGTGGGAGATCAGCTTAATCAGCTTCGAGAGCAGTTCAAAGAGGGCAGGGTTGGACACTTCTTGCAGGACTGCATGCTCTGCTCTGGATACTACACCTGCTACATAGGCCGAATCAGTAATTAAATTGAATGGTTCAGAGAACCTTTCAAAAGCCCGGACGACTGCGGCCAACTCAGCAACTTGAGGGGAACCCTCAACCCTGGTGACATCTTTCTCCCACTGCTGAGTCTGAGGGTCCTTCCAAGTCAGAACTGACTTGTGGGACCTTCCGGACGCGTACGTAAAAACTGTCAGGGCTTCTAAAGGCCTTTTGCTCTGAACACTCTCTAAAGCCAATGTAAATTGAGCATCCTCATTAAAAATTTTGTGGGCAGGCCGATGAATTGAAATTTGCCCAGTGTATGAATCCAGAGCTATTTGCAGAGCCTCATTTTCCCGCAATAGTTGTTCCAACATTGCCTTTGTAATTGGGCCCATTTTGGTCCGAATTGGGATGTGTATGCAGTCAAAGTCACAGCCAGCCAATTCCCTAAGGCGGGTTCTGGCTTTCCGAATCAAATCAGCCGCCAGTTCTTGTGGCGTGGTCATCCTTTTGGACCGCTGGTGGCTGAGGAAGACCCACTCTATAATAAGAAGAGGATCTTTCCCGCCTCGGTCCTTCCGATGTATTTTGGTGACCTCCTTCTCCCATTGAAAAATGACACCATGAAGATGTGGCAGGTTTCCTAGGATGATAAATTGGAATGGCAGGTCAGGTGCACACCTGTTGGCCTGCCTGGTGGACAGTCTTACCTGGACCTTTTCGAGCGCTTTCTGTGCCTCTGGGGTGAGTTTCCTCGGAGAACTCAGCTCCTCCCCACCTTTCAACAAGTTGAAAAGTGGGTCTAGGTCTTGAGTTGTCAGACCTAGCCAGGGTCTTACCCATGTCAATGCCCCACACAGCTGATGGGCATCTGCAAGCGTCCTAATTTTGGTTTTGATTGCCAATTTTTGTGGCACAATGGTCCGCTTGCCAATCTCAAGGCCAAGGTACTTCCAAGGTGGCATCCATTGAATCTTGGACTCCTGTAACTCAAACCCTGCAGCAACTAAGACAGAAATCATCTGGTCAAGCACGTGTGACAGCAAATCGTCGTTGGGAGCGCAGATTAGAACGTCATCCATATAATGATGGATGATCGCTTCACCTGTGGCTGCACGCACAGGAGACAGCAAGGAAGAGACGTACCATTGGCAGATGGCTGGGCTGTTTTTAAGGCCCTGCGGCAAAACTTTCCAATGGTACTTCTTCCTCGGGGCTTCTCGGTCGATGGTAGGCACCGAGAAAGCGAAACGTGGAGCATCGTCAGGGTGTAAGGGAATTTGAAAAAAACAATCCTTTATGTCAATCACTGCCAAATTCCATTTTTGGGGGAGCATTGCTGGGGAAGGCATCCCAGGCTGGAGAGACCCCATGTCTTCATTGACGTTAATTTGGCGAAGGTCGTGGAGGAGCCGCCATCTGGTCTTATCAGATTTCTGAATGACAAACACTGGGGAATTCCACGGAGATGTGGTTTCCACAATGTTGCCTTTTCTCAGCTGCTCCTCTATGAGCTCGTTGAGCGTTTTTAATTTTTGTTTAGATAGTGGCCACTGCTCTACCCAAACTGGAATATCTGTTTTCCAATTGAGCTTTTGGGTAGGACGCTCCTCAGCGACCGCTGCCCGAAAATTTCGTGAGGGGTCGGGTATGTCAATTGTGACCCCCCACTGGGCCATCAGGTCTCTTCCTAGCAGGGGTTCCTTATAATCCATCACAAATGGGCGTAGAGTTGCCGATTGCCCATTTGGCCCTTTAATTTCCACAACGCTCTTTGATTGACGAGCCAATTGCAACCCTCCTACACCTTGTACGTGTCCAGCCACGTTTTGCAAAGCCCAGTGTGACGGCCAATCCCGTATCGGGACTATGGTCACGTTCGCGCCTGTGTCCAAAAGGCCTATGATGTCATGGGTCTCGTCACCCACCCTCAACACACAGTCCTGCAAAGGCTTGGATGATGCTGTAATAGCTCTTACCCTCCCCACTGACGGTGTGATGTCTTTCTCCAGGCTGGGAACGGGTATCGCTTGAGCTATTACTTGACCCTTGGGCAGAAAGACTGGAGGATGAGTGCAGTGCAGCCATACAATGAAGTGCTCGGGGTCTGAGTCGAATGTCCCTGGAGCAACTTCAATCTCCCTGGGAGTGTACTTACAATCTCCCATCACGACATACTTTGCCCTGATCTCTTTCCAGGTACCCTGCTCACCTGGGTCAACTCTGACAAAATGCCAATCGATGTCCCAGAGGTGTAGTGGCTCAGTCAGCTGAAGCCTGAAGGGCTGATACCTGGAGGTGGTAGTTAAAGTTGCATCCGCTAGATCCTTAAAAAGGTCTCTGTCCGGTGGCTGGGAGCTCCCGGAGGGAACTCCTTGAGTGTCCTGTTTGGGAATAGAAATTGTCAAATCCGGTGAATTAGCATTGTTTGGCACATTTTTTTGAACTCCTCTTTTCCCGCTCCTCACCCTGGCCACCCTTTTGTGGTCCTCATGCAGGGTGGCCTTGCGCTCACATCTTAGTTTTTTTGTCCCTGGGGCTGTGTGCCCCTTGCCTGGTTCCCCCTCCCACCTCCCCAGTTTTGTAGAAAGAGCTGAAATTCAGCTTTGGCTGGGCAGGAGGACTGCCAATGGCCAAACTGGCCACAAAGGGTACAGCAGTTGTTTTTGTGGAAGGATGGTTTTCTGGCTGGCACACTCGGTCGTGGTTCAGCAGCAGCAGCTCTCGGAGTACTGCGGGGCTGCTGCCTCGGTGCATGGTCTGGTCCAGATGTCATCATCGGGACCTTGGCTTCGCACACCTGTAGAAAGTCTTCAATGGTAAGCGGAGGCTTGAGGGGAAAGCTGAGGATGGCTGCTTTGCACTTCTCATTGGCATTTTTCTGTGCCATTTCCTCCAGCACCGTTTCCCTAGCCGCCTCCTGCCGCACCTGCAACTCAATTGCTCTTGTTAAACGTTCCACAAAATCTACAAATGGCTCTGCCGGTCCCTGTTTGATATCTGCATAATGAGGCAAAGGGCCTCCCGACCACAACCTTAAAAAGGCCTTTTCCGCGCTGTCCCTGATCTGGTTCAATATCCCTTCTGGGATATTGTTGGCCTGCTCTAGAGCCTGTGCCCACTTGCCTTCCCCAGACAGAAGGTCGAGGGTAATGGGTTCCCCCGCCGCATCTGTCGCGGTTGATGGATCTTCCAACAAGCCCGGCTAGCTCAGTCGGTAGAGCAAGAGACTCTTAATCTCAGGGTCGTGGGTTCGTGCCCCACGTTGGGCGCCAACTGAAAATATCCCTCGAGCCTGGCTGGAAAGAGGCTTCCAGCTGTTCCCAGCTAGCCCTGGCTTGGGATACTTCCAAACTCGATTGGTAGCAGCAGGCGGACCAGCTACCACCCCCCCGGTGGGTCAGAGCTGCACGAGAGATGTCGGTGAGGCTTGACGAAGGTAGGAAGCGAGAAGGCTACTTTGTGGCTAGATGGTTTTTATTGTCACCTGCTATTCGCAGGGGAGCCACGCTTCTCTCTGAGCCTCTCTCAAGAGTGTCCCCCTGTGCCAGAGGCGTGGTTACAACTTATACGGGGTTGGGAGAAGGGGGTGGACACAAGAGGGAAAGCCAATAAGGGAAATATGGATGTCACACAGACAGCAAATGGGAAACGAGGGGTGGGGGATTCCCCAACCTGCTCCAATCTGGGACTGAGTCTCTCCGAACAATCTAGAAGGAGAGGAGAGGCTTCCCAGAGAGTGACAGGCTGTGGAGAACAAAGACAGGGGGAAACCAAATGGGGAGAAATACAGGAGGGAACTTGGGAGAAACCATTACAGAACAAATTAATATTAACAATAAATAAAAAGGTATAAAACACGCCGCTACATAAAGCTTTAGTAAATACTGGTGCGCAGTGTACCCTGATGCCAACGGGACATGTGGGGGCAGAACCTATTTCCATTGCTAGAGTGACAGGGGGATCACAGCAACTGACTCTGGTGGAAGCCGAAGTGAGCCTGACCAGGAAGGAGTGGCAGAAACATCTGATTGAAACCGGCCCAGAGGCCCCGTGTATTCTGGGCATTGACTTCTTCAGGAATGGCTATTACAAAGACCCTAAAGGACTCAGATGGGCTTTTAGAATAGCTGCTGTGGAGGCAGAGGGCATCAAGAAATTGAAAACCTTGCCTGGACTGTCAGAGAAACCATCTGCAGTAGAACTCCTGAAGGTAGAAGAGCAACGAGTACCAGTTGCCACCTCGACGGTGCACCGCCGGCAGTATCAGACCAATCAAGATGCCGTGATCCCCATTCACAAGATGATTCGGGACCTGGAGAGCCAAGGGGTGGTCAGCAAAACCCACTCACCCTTCAACAGCCCCATCTGGCTTGTGAGCAAGTCTGATAGAGAATAGAGACTGACTGTGGACTACTGTGCCTTGAATGAGGTGACTCCACCGCTGAGCACTGCTGTGCCGGACATGTTGGAACTCCAGTACAAACTGGAGTCCAAGGCAGCGAGGTGGTACGCCACTATTGACATTGCAAATGCATTTTTCTCCATTCCTCTGGCTGCAGAGTGCAGGCCTCAGTTTGCGTTCACATGGAGGGGCGTGCAGTACACCTGGAACCGACTGCCCCAGGGGTAGAAGCACAGTCCTACCATCTGCCATGGACTGATCCAGGCTGCACTGGAAAAGAGTGAGGCTCTGGAACATCTGCAGTACATCGATGACATCATTGTGTGGGGAAACACAGCAATGGAAGTGTTTGAGAAAGGGGAGAAGATCATCCAGATTCTCCTGGAAGCCAGCTTTGCCATCAGGAAGAGCAAAGTCAAGGGACCTGCCCGAGAGATCCAGTTCTTAGGAGTAAAGTGGCAAGATGGATGTCGCCAGATACCCACAGAGGTAATCAACAAGATCACCGCAATGTCTCCACCGACCAGCAAGAAGGAAACACAAGCTTTCCTAGGTGCCATAGGCTTTTAGAGAATGCACATTCCCGAGTACAGCCAGATTGTGAGCCCTCTCTACCTAGTTACCCGCAAGAAGAATGATTTCCACTGAGGCCCTGAACAGCAGCAAGCCTTTGCCCAGATCAAGCAGGAGATCGCTCATGCGGTAGCCCTTGGCCCAGTCAGGACGGGACCAGAGGTAAAGAACGTGCTCTACTCAGCAGCCGGGAACAATGGCCTGTCCTGGAGCCTTTGGCAGAAGGTGCTGGGTGAGACTCGAGGCCGACCACTGGGATTCTGGAGCCGAAGCTACAGAAGGTCCGAAGCCAACTACACTCCCACGGAGAAGGAAATCTTGGCCGCCTATGAAGGAGTTCAAGCTGCCTCAGAGGTGATTAGCAAAGAAGCACAACTCCTCCTGGCACCCCGACTGCCTGTGCTGGGGTGGATGTTTAAAGGAAAGGTCCCCTCTACCCACCATGCCACTGACGCCACATAGAGCAAATAGATTGCCCTCATCATACAGCGCGCCCGTATTAGAAACCCAAACCGGCCTGGGATTTTGGAAATTATTACCAACTGGCCGGAAAGTGAAAGCTTTGGTCTCATGGATGAAGAGGAGCAAGAACAAGTGACACGGGCTGAAGAAGCACCACCGTACAACCAACTGCCAGTGGAAGAGACACAGTACGCTCTTTTCACTGATGGTTCCTGTCGCATTGTAGGCATGAACCGGAAGTGGAAGGCAGCCGTATGGAGCCCCACACGACAGGTTGCACAAGCCACTGAAGGAGAAGGTGGATCAAGTCAACTTGCTGAACTCAAAGCCATTAAGTTAGCCCTGGACATTGCTGAATGAGAGAAGTGGCCAAAGCTCTACCTCTACACTGATTCGTGGATGGTGGCCAATGCTCTGTGGGGTTGGCTGGAAAGGTGGAAAAAGGCCAACTGGCAGCATCGGGGAAAACCAATCTGGGCTGCTGATGAGTGGAAGGACATTGCCACTCGGGTAGAGAAGCTACCTGTGAAAGTCCGCCATGTAGATGCCCACGTCCCCAAGAGCAGAGCTAATGAAGAGCACCGAAACAACGAGCAAGTAGATCAGGCAGCCAAGATAGAGGTATCAAAGATAGACTTAGACTGGCAGCGCAAGGGAGAGCTGTTCCTAGCTCGATGGGCCCATGATGCTTCAGGACATCAAGGCAGAGATGCCACCTATAAGTAGGCATGAGACCGAGGGGTAGATCTAACCATAGACAGTATTTCCCAGGTTATCCATGACTGTGAGACATGCGCTGCGATCAAACAGGCCAAGCAGGTGAAGCCCCTATGGTATGGGGGACGGTGGTCTAAATATAAGTATGGGGAAGCCTGGCAGATTGACTACATCACCCTTCCCCAGACCCGCCAAGGCAAGCGCTATGTGCTGACCATGGTAGAAGCCACCACTGGATGGCTGGAGACCTACCCTGTGCCTCACGCTACTGCCCGGAATACCATCCTGGGCCTTGAAAAACAAGTCCTGTGGAGACATGGCACCCCTGAGAGAATTGAGTCAGACAATGAGACCCATTTCAAGAACAGCCTTATAAACACCTGGGCTAGAGAACATGGTATTGAATAGATATATCACATCCCTTATCATGCACCAGCTGCCAGGAAAGTTGAACGATGCAATAGCCTGCTTAAAACCACCTTGAAGGCACTGAGTGGGGGGTCTTTCAAGAACTGGGAGATTAACTTAGCAAAGGCCACATGGTTAGTTAACACCAGAAGTTCCACCAACCGAGCAGGCCCTGCCCAGTCTGAGCCCCTGAGAACAATGGATGGAGATAAGGTTCCAGTGGTACACATGAGAGGTATGCTGAGAAAAACTGTTTGGGTTAATTCTGCTTCCAGCAAAGACAATCCCATCCGTGGGGTTGTCTTCGCTCAGGGACCAGGTTGCACTTAGTAGGTAATGCAAAAAGATGGACAGACCCGATGCATACCTCAAGGAGACCTTGTTTTAGGGTGAACTACCCATGCCACTGTATCCGTACCCATATCTGCATGTGTATATGTATATAATTAAGGTAGTGCATGTATGTATATAGTTTAGAAGTTTAAATTCAAATGTAATATGTTAGTATGGGAAAAAATTCGGGGTGGATTAATGTTGGGGGTTAGGCTTGTTTCTTGTCTTTTTACCTACAGAAATTTTTCCCAAAGGTTGCGAGGCAACTAACTACTGAGTACTTATTGGTGCTCAGGTGAAACAAAAGGATGGAGCATGGCACTTTGGCTACACTCTTTGTCTCGGGGAGTTTCTCTGGGGGGGGCAGGAAAAAAGACGGGGCTGGGGGCAGCTTCGCTCTCTCTTGTGCTCGGCGGAGAGAAGACAGAGGCTGCTGCTTGCTGCGGGAGTTTTTTCACTGGCACCACCCGGGTCTGATCCTGAGGAAAGCTACCATCATTCTGCTCGTGCGCCCAGGAAAACTCCTGAGCTCTCCTTTTGCTGCCCTGCTGGAGCTGGCCCAGCCCTGTCCCACTGCTGCGGCTTCCTCAGCGCTGCTTTGAGGCTGTTCTGCACCGCAGCCCCACACTGCCCTCCCTGCCAGACATCCCTGCCCTTCCAGTGACCACTGACGGAGCTCTGGATTTTATCCGATCCACCAGCCCGGGATCCCTCACCGTTCCAGCTTAGTGCTTTTTTCTGAGTCCCAAGAGACCAGACTGCCCCGGGTTTTGTGAAAGCAAGCCCCGTTAAGGTCCCTCGTTCTGTTCGCTATTAATGCTGTAGTAGTTGTTGTTTGTTTGCCTTGTTATACCTATTAGTAAAGAACTGTTATTCCTATCCCCATATCTCTGCCTGAGAGCCGTTTTAATTTTTCTAAATTTCTAAATATAATAATTTGAGGGGAGGGGATTTGAATTATCCATTCCAAGAGAGGCCCTGCCTCTCTTTAGCAGATACCTGTCTTCTTTCAAAACCAAGACAATCCCAAATACATTTTTGTAGTAATACAGCTATAACTGCAACAAACAAATAGATTTCTAGTTTTTGTACTAATTACAGAAGCATAGCCTTTTCCTGTTTTCTTCTACTGTCCTATGGCTGCCTCCTCCTTCCATAGGTTAACTACAGAGAAGGAGGGGAGTAGTTTCCTGCTTACCTCTGGGACATAACCGTGACGAGACAAGTAAAAGTTCAGACTCAAGCCTTGGGAGTTTGTTAACCCAGTGAAGAACTGGATAGAAAGAAGAAACAAATGAACCTATTTAAATAGACTCTATCAGATTTCTGCTGGAAGACTAGTGGCTCTTGACTAAGAGCAACCTAGCCCAAAGGACTTAAACATCTAAACAAGGAGAGGCGGAATACCCTGCTTTTGTAAGAAGAAGCAGCATTTATTGTAGGTATTAGTAAAGTGTGATACCTGTGGGGGGACAGTAGTATTGCTCCTCTGGCAGAAGGGAAGAAGTGTGTTCCCAGTATCGGCCATTTAGCCAAAGAGATCCTGAGACAGAGATTTTAGAATTTTTGTTTAGAAATTCTTACCTGATCCCAGAAATCTAAAGCATAAGGAAAGAGGATTAAGAAAAGACTGTGCAAGAGTGTGAAAAGAGGTTTAGCTAGAAGCAAAACAAGGCAAGGAAGAGGAAATAATAGGATCGGGACAGAGCAAAGAGATACCCAGGGCCAGCCCATTAAGATATATCTTAGCACACTAGAAAGATATTGTGAGCACTGGGGGCACAGAAAACAAAAAGAATTTAATCAAGTATTGTTCGCAATAGTAGCCCTTATATTGTCTAGATGATTAAGTAAAGTAGCCCCCTACTGGCACACTAAATTATAACAACTTACTACAGGTAATGCTTTTCTTAAGATGTGAAAAAAAAAAAAATGGGATGAAATTTCATATTGTGACATGTTTTTCACCCTCTGAAATAATCCTGAATAGCAAAGAGATTGTAATATTAACCCCCCTTCGGATCCCTTAGTATTGGCCATGGAGAGAGACAATAAAGCTAATAAAAGAAAGCTTGAACAATGTTGTTCGGCCTGTAGCATTGGGCAAAGATGCATCAAATTAAGTAAGGTTTATCAGGCAACAACCCAAGAGCAAGAACAAACTGATATGCTCAGCCATTTCTTTAAAAGGCAGGAAAGGAAAAACAAAGACTCATTTCCTCCACCTCCTCCAGATGACCTAGAAAAAGCATCAGCCCCAACAGTCCCAGAGAACCCTATTTCATGTCAAACCAGAGAGCAAGTGATACAGGCACCCCTATGAGAAGTAGCAGGACCAGACAGGCCAGTAATAATCAAAGTACCTTTTTCCTCTATTGACTTAGAGGCACAGGAAAAAATCACAAAGAATTATCGAAGTGACCCAGTAAACACAGCCAAATGCTTGCAATACATAATGAAACAACATATACCTGATTAGAATAATATGCAATGACTATTAGATGCATTCACTAAAACCGAGAAACAATTTTTAAAACAGCAGGAGATTTAGCGAAAGACTACTTAAAAGCACAACAGATACAAATATATGTAAAAGCATCCTATTTTCCCCTTCAGGACCCATGCTAAGACCCAAACAAGAGGACAGGTAGGCAAAAATTGTTAAACTACCAGGAGTAGATAGCAAAAAGAGTGGAGAGGGCCGTACCCAATACTATAAATTAGTCGGCTTTATAGGCAATAAAACAAAGTCCCTCTAAAACACCATCTAAATTCCTAGACCGCCTAAGAGATGCCATGCACTGACACACCTCACTAGATCCGGCATCCGAAATAAGGATACAACTAGTAAACTTATTTCTAGGGCAGTCTACAGGAGATATTAGACACAAACTCCAAAAACTCAGGGAGCCAGATAGGAGAAATTTAAAAGTCCTGTTGGGAGAAGCATAGAAGGTTTTTAGCAATCGAGAAGAAGGGTACAAATAAAGAATAAGAAAATTTGTAGTGCTAGTACAGAAAGAAAGGAAAGAAAAACATGGACGTAGGCAAGGACCACCCAAATGAGGCCAGCCTCAGCTTGGCAGAGACCAGTATGCAAATTGTAAGAAATTTAACCACTAAAAAAATGAGTGTCCAGAACAAAGACGAGGTGGACACAAAAGACAAGGAAAAGAGGGGGTAGTAGCACATAGACAAAAGGATTGAGGGAGACCCACTAGTTATAAAATGAAACTGGGGGAGGAGGAGAAAGAAGTAAAAGGTTTGGTTGACACTGGAGCAATGTATTCTGCCTTAAGTAAAGCTTTAGTACCTGTAGGGGATAATTATATTACGGCAGTAGAGGCAACTAACCAATCTGAAAATGTCGCTGTCGAGGCGATCACAACATAAAGTAGATCACACATGCAGTCTCAAGTGGCAACTGTTTATTATCGAACATGGCCGACCTTTTATACACTTTCCAGTTGTTTATGCTTCTTCTACCCCAACTATTGGCCACAATAAATCAACATAACCCTATTGGTGAAAAGTTACAGTGACTTCTAAAAGTACTTCATCCAGCTGGGAACCTCTCCCCTTATCTTTCTTCTGCTCTCTTCTTCTCTTGGTCTCTGTCCTAGGTTACAATGTAAAATTGTGCCCAAGGTTTGTATTCTATCCCCATGAGCCGTTGGAGCCAAGGTGGGGCAGTGTTTTCCTTATCTTCTGTTAACGAGCCTAACAATGCCTTGCCACATGACTCATAGATAACTTCCTCCGGGAGTTATCTCTGTTTAATGGGCCATCAAGGACCCACTGCATGACTCATAGAATGAGATCAGCCCATTGGGAGATGCTCTGCCCAGGGGGAGGAGCCAAGCATTCCCACCTGGATAAATCCAGGGTTTGGGACAGCACAGGCAGCTTTTATCCACTGGACTCCCAGAGGAGACAAGAGCTACCAGACCTTTCTACAGGATCACTGCTTCGACAAGACCATCTCATCTGGACTGCCGCTACCACCCTAACAGGGTGTCAGGTATTCTGACTCTGTCAGTGGTTTTTTGTACTATTACTTTTATTTTACTTTCTCTTATTTCTTTTCTTTTCCTCTTATTAAATTGTGTTTCTGACTTGGAGTCTTTCACTAGTTTTGCTTTCAAACCAGCACAGTCTCCTTGGTAACAGCCTTGAAGAAGGCTCCTTCTTGCTTCTCAGCTTCTCGCTCCTTTAGCTAAGAGGCCCGCTGTTAGCCCCTTCCACAATTCCCCCTTTTTGTTTTTGACCTGCAAACACAGCTGCTATGGATTTTTGCAGGGCCCTTTGCAAAAATCCAAGCAGACAGGGGAAACACAAAACAACAATCACAACCAACAACAGAATTAACAATCCCATTCTTAACAATACCTTAAACCACCCAATAACAATCATTCCCAGCCTTCATCCATCTATAAGTTATCTAATAACCACCCCAAGTGGTCAAAAAAAGAGATACAGAAATAATAGAACCAAGGTTCCAAAAATCTGCATTGTCTTAATCACTACAAACCCAAAACACACCCTTTAATAACTGTGAAGGCACATTCAAACTGATGAGATACATGTCCTGATATATGGCCTTAGCCAGTGTCATGCACGCGTTCTGCTTGAGCTGTGGAACCATCCATCCTGTCTTTTCTTGCGCGCTCCAGATAAGGCTTAACACAGTGAGCCCCTTCCACATGAAAAAGCATATTTTTGCAAACCATTAAAATACAAGTTTAGGAAACAGTGGGGCATTCATAGATTCCTGTATCTACCAAACTCCCCAAAGCCTCTTCTAGGAAGGGATTTGCTGGAACTAATACAAGTAACAATTAAATTTTATAGAGGAAATTTTTCTGAAAGTAAACAATAAACAATACATATAGGTGCTAAATCTAATGCTGACAGCAATCAAGGCTGAAGTAGAAATTGATGAAGAAATACTAAACCAGGTATTTCCTAAGGTGTAAGCCTCTGATGTGCCAAGAAAGGCAAAGAATACTACCCCTATACAAGTTAAGCTTAAAGAAAAAAAACAACCAGTCAAGATTAAGCAATACTCCTTAAAGAAGAAAGATAGGGAGAAAATTAGCCCAGTAATAGAGAAATTTCTACAGGTAAGATTGCTGAAGGAGTGTCAATCCAATTTTAATACCCCCATACTACCTATTCGAAAACCAGATAGGTCATATCAGCTAGTACAGGACTTACAGGCAGTAAATAAAATAACTAAAGATCTTTATCCTGTAGTAGCCAACCCATATACATTACTAACGTGCCTAATACCAGAGCTGACTTAGTTTACCATTCTAGATTTGAAAAACACCTTCTTTTGCATTCCTATCCATGAAGCCAGTCAAAAATTTTTTGCATTTAAATAAAAAAGCCCAAGAAGTGGGTGCAAAACCCAGCTCATGTAGACAGTACTTCCACAAAGATTTAAGAATTCTCCTACCTTGTTTGGAGAACAACTTGCAAAAGATCTAGACTCCTAGAAAGCCCCACCAGAAATAAGAAGACTACTACAATATGTAGATGACCTCCTAATAGCCACTAAAACAAAAGAGGCATGTGTGGCCTAGACAGTAAGCCTCTTAAACTTTTTAAGACTCCAGGGGTACCAAGTATCAAAGAAAAAGGCTCAAGTAGTAAAACAAAAGATGATCTACCTAAGTTATGAAATTAGCGCTAAACAACAGACTTTAGGACAAAGCCATAAAGAGGCAATTTATCAGACCCCCAAACCTCAAACTACAAAAGAACTGCGAACCTTTTTAGGGATGACAAGATAGTGTAGATTATAGATCTACAATTATAGACTGCTCGTTAAACCCCTATATGCACTCATTATGAATAAGAATAAAAACCTTCAGTAGACAAAAAAAACCAACTAGGCCTACAAACAGCTGAAGAAAGCTCATTTCAGCTCCAATCTTAAGACTCCCAGATGTAGCAAAATTTCTTAAGGAGTAAGGGCATGATTTACTTTAGGATTGGGCCTGAGCTATCCTGGGCTAGGCCTCAGAGTTGGGCCTGAGTAGTAGTGAGTAGACCTGTGGCGCAGCAAGAAATTAGATTAAGGTATGCTTAGTATTAATTAGTATAGTTATAGCAATTTCACCGTGACGGCCTTAAAGTTAAGATTGTTTACATTCCTTTCTGTTCAAGTGCCAATTAGAGAGCACCTGTTACTATAAACTATCTGAAACTGTATTTAACCGACCATCTTGTAACAATAAACGGAGAATGCACGCATTAACCATATTGGTTGTATCGTGCATTGCTCTGTCCCGTCTCCCATATATTTTTCGGACCCTTGGCTTCACCCAGATATAAATAAACCATTCTTTCTGTTTTCCCATAAAAAACAAAGGATTGCCCTAGGGATATTAACCCAGGACCTAAGCCCACATTGAAAGGCAGTTGCTTATTTTTCCAAGCAACTCGATGCAACAGCTAAGGGATAGCCTAGGTGCCTCAGAGCCGTCACAGCAGTTGCATTAAACATCCAAGAGGCACGCAAACTCATGTTAAGCCAAAAATGACTGTGCTAGTGTCCCACACAGTGTCCACAGTGCTAAAAATTAAAGGTGGATGCTAGCTCTCCCCACAAAAGTTCCTAAGATACCAAGCCATTACAGTAGAGCAAGATGACAGAAATAGTTGTAACTAACATTATCAATCCAGCTTCTTTCCTCTGCTGGAACTAAGGGGAACCAATAGAACATAATTGCATAAAGACTATTAAAGCCACCTACTCCAGCCACCCAGACCTAAAGGACACCCCTTTTATAGATGCAGAAACCTAGTTTACTGATAGAAGCAGCTGTGTCATTAGCGAAAAATGACACGCTGGATGTGCAGTCACTACCTGCAAAAAGGTAATCAAATCCGGACCCCTACCAGCAAACACCTCTGCACAGAAAGCTAAAATAATCGTGCTCTTGAAATGGCAAAAAAGAAGAAAATAAACATTTATACAAACTCAAAGTATACTTTCAAAGTAGTACATGCACATAGAGCCATTTGGAAAGAAAGGGGACTGCTAAACTCACAAAAAAAGATCATCAAACATGCAGCGGAGATACTGCAGCTATTAAAAGCAGTCCAATTACCCAAAAAAGTAGCAATCATACATATCAAAGGCCATAAAAAAGTGAGCTCAGAATTTGAAGAAAGAAATGAACTAGTGGATAAGAAAGCAAAAGAAGCAGCAAAAAGTGAGATAACAACAGAAAGGGCTCTAGTTCCAGACAAACAAATTCCCCTTAAAAGTAAGCCAGTATATGACAAAAAAAATAAAAAGTTGATTAAGAATCAAAAAAGAAAATATAACCAAGAGGGGCGGGCAATTACTAAAGACAACAAAATAATCATCCCTTCTCCTTTGTTATAGTCATTAGTAAAAGAACATCAAAAGACACATTGAACAGTAGATGCCCTATATAACTACCTAATTAAGAAAATAGTAGCCAAAAATTTGTATTCCACTGTTGTTCAAGTAGCTTGACAATGTAATCTTTGCCTCCAGACCAATCCCAAGAATATACCCAAATCAAAACTAAGTCAAATTAGAGAAAGCCAGAAGCCTAAAGAACAATAGCAAATTAATTTTACAAAGCTGCCAAGAAAAGGAGGGTACAAGTATTTATTCGTATTAACAGATACCTTTTCAAGATAGCCAGAAGCCTTCCCCACAAGGACTGCAAAAGCCCATAAAGTACCTAAAATATTGGTACAAAAAATAATACCACGCAATAGAGTTTCAGCCACAATATCCGCAGACAAAAGACTGTACTTCATTTCAAAAGCAGTGCAACAAATTAGTCATCACCTAGGCACAGATTAAAAACTCCACATTCCATACCACCCTCAGTCAAGTGGCCAAGTAAAAAAAAAAAAAAAAAGAATCATTTAATTAAGCAACAAATTGTAAGATTAGATCAAGAGGTTAACTTACCCTAGACCCAATCCCTCCCACTAGCAGTACTAAAAATTCAAATCAAACCTAGAGCTAAAGAAAAACTTAACCCCTTTAAAATGCTGTATAGTAGACCATATAGAGTGCAAAAAAAGTTGTCTACTCAAGCTAGGAAAAAAACATTAACCACTTATATAGTAGCCTTGAGTAAACAACTCAGAACAATTAAAAAACGTAGCTAAATCTCAAAGTATAGAGCTTGATGCACCGGTACATGACATACAACCTAGAAACCACATGTATGTTAAGTCTCTTATAGAGAAAACCTTAAAACCACAGTAAGAAAAACCATACCAGGTGCTCCTTACTACCTTCACTGCAATTAAGATCAAAGAACAAGGTACTTAAATCCACCAGAGCCGAGTTAAAAAGAAAGTTCCAGAAGACTCTTAGAAAGTAACACCAGATGATAATAAACTAAAACTAAAGCTTACCCGAACAAAATGAATGTGTTGTAGTTAAGAACTATTAACTTAGCCCACAGAAAATTTATTCAAAAAATTGTCCTGTTTGTAATTATAATTATGTTTCAAAAATTAGAGTACCTCTAGCCTAAACAATACTGAGTAGCCATAGTCCCAAGCCTTTATCCAGTACACTAGATCCATAAAAAAGATTCTGATTTAATAAGTTTAAACCTATCAACAGTAGTTCTGCATGAAAACCAAGTATATAGAAAACAAAAATAGCAAAAACAAAAGTCGTAGTCACTCCAAGGAACTTTAAAAAAGATAATTAAGATGCCAGATAATTAATGAGAGTATCCATAAGAAAGCAGTTGAAATCAGTGTCTCCACATCTCCTACAAACGAGCACCAGGAAATTTGTAATCATACAAAAAAATTAGACTACTAATACAATTTTACTTTAAAACAGACTATAAAAGTAGTTTGTCTTTAGACCCATAATGCCATTAGGCTTTCATCAAAATTTAAAATAAATACCAAAACCGAAGCTATTAAAACCTACACCAGTACTCAAACCCAAACCCAAGTTACACCACTTAAACTTGAGCCTAAAATTTATGAAACTGACCCATAGATAATTAAAAATTCAGGCCAACAGAGTAGTCCCTTAAGCATGTCAAATTGTTAATGCAAACTAATATTTCAAAAGTCCAACCAGCTGACTCTCCATTCCTAAAAGCATCTTTTAAGGGCTAGACCACATAGTTACAAAGACAAGCACACCTTAGAAACAGGATGCAAAAAAATTTAACTAAAATGCTAAGAACAGGACTAGAGGTCCTAAATAGAATCGATTCAAAAATATCAATAAGATAACCACTGCAACAAATAATTTAACAAAACTAAACCAGCCCCTACAATCATCTCTATTAGCCTTAAGAACTAATCAATAGCAAATTTCAAAGATACTACCAAAGTAAGAAGACTAAAAACCAAGATCATAAACTAATAATAAAACCACTTAATACAGCTCAAAACAATGTATCTCCAGCTTTCAGTTACATGCAAGCACAATTATAGATACAATCAATCACTGCCCTAATCATAAGAGAAGGAGGTAAAGATATCCTTCCAATTAAAGTCCGAAAAGCTATTTAGGATAATGCTAAAAATTTTAAAAGAAAACTCCAATCCTAGTAGACCTTAGTAAATTTTACCTATGATCCCACCACCAACACAGCCACTGCCTTTTTATTCACTATATGTAATACCAGAACCCCATCATCCCATTAAGATTAAACCACAGAAACATTATACTCTATCCCATTAAACATAGATTATAAGCCCAGATAATAAACAAAAAATAGCAAACTGTAAATTTAAAATCTTGCATTACTCAAGAGCAACAGATTTATATGTAAAAGGAACACAATTAATGCTCAAGACATATGTCTTAACACTAAGCAAAGCCTTTGCCATTTTAAAATCCACCCAAGCACTGATCAAAAGACTATAATTACATAGTCTTTTCTATTACATAAAGGTGAAAAAGTTAACTAAAGAACACTCCGTTTCCTTCATCTCTTGGAAACCCCCAAAGACCACCATGACAAACTAAGCATGCCCAGAAAGGCGTAAAGTTAATTACTATACGAGACGAGGACAGACAGGGCAGAGAATAAATATGTATGAGGCGGATTGTGCAATGCCATGCATATATAAGACCTCAAAGAATAATAAGGGGGGCAAGCTCTCTGATATTCGTGTGTGTCTTTGGCAAAATTATTCCCCATGGATCTTGATGTCGATTAAATACATACAGCCTTAACAACTATTATTAGTTGTAGAGTTCTTTCCGCCCCGTTTCAGTGCCTGGGGTTATTCCTCCCCAGGTGCAGGACCCTGCACTTGCCTTTTTTGAACTTCAGACAGTTCTCTGCGCATCTGTCCAACCTGTCCAGGTCCTTCTGGAGGTCTGCACAGCACTCTGGGGTATTGTTGCAGTCTGTTTAAGTTGCAGTCTGTTCTAATTGCAGTTTGTTCAAGTCTCTAAACAGTTTGTACCTATGTTGGGTCTTAGACTGAAAGCTTTGTCCCATAAGCTGTTTACTCCCCAGAGCTGCCAGTCATGTAAACCTCAACTCTTTTCCTGAAGATTCTAAGCCAATCTGCCCCTAAACAAACTTTCATTTGTTCGTATAATTAGTTTTCCCCCTCATGGACTCTCTATTAGTCCCCAAAAAAATTGTTTACCCTCAGCGCTTTCTTGCTATTTGCTGAAAGCTGCTCTCTGCACCAGACTCGGAGGGCATATAAACCCACTGGGTCCTTTGTTCGCCGTCTGTCTGCCACAGCGATTCAGAAAATAAACTTCTTGATCCAGACAGCAGATCTCCCTTCCTCATTCCCTGCCTTCTGCCTGTGCCAAAGAAAGCTATCTGGCTGGTGAGCTTAAAAGGCTAACAGACACCCTGCCCACAGCTCGGCTCGGGAGGCGGTGTCCCACTCTTATCGCCCGTGCTGGAAACAGAGCTAGCACAGGGATTCCAGCCCCGGCGATACTTGGCATCCACCGAGGGGCCTCTTAGGGACCTTGCGGAAGATTCATTGAATTCTTTTCCGAGAGAATTTGGACAGCAAAACCCCCCAGTAGGAGCGTTGACTTTTGTCCGGCAGAGGTCTGGGGGGAGGAGGCATCAACCCCTTGGCAGTCAAGAGGGCTGTCTCTGGCGAGGGACCCCTCCTGTGGATTTCTGTTCTGGACGACCGAAGGTGGTGCACACGTGATTGTGAGTATCTCAGAGGGGGATACTGAAGTGCAGTGAATACGGGTGGGAGTGCACTGCTTCCCGAGGGAGAGGGAAGCTGCGGGAAGCCGCAGGATTGCATCCCCCATACGGACTAGTCTCCAGCAGTTTTTGTTTAGTTTTTCCTTTTGCCACAGGGGAGGAAAGGGGTGTGTAGCTGACAGAAAATGGGTGCAAAAACTTCAAAATGGTCAGCTTCACAGGAAGGGATGTTTTTTCTCATTGCGGGAATACTGGAGAGGGGTGGGAGAAAGTTGAAGTATTCCTGGGGTTTGTTAAAAAGGTTTATGTGATGGCTGTTTGTGCATTTTCCAAATATATCCCCCTCAGATGTAGAGAAAATCCCGTTCTGGGATCAGATAGGGATGAAATTAACAGTCCTAGTGAGACAAGGAGATAAGTCAGCTGCTAAATTCCTGAAACTGTTTCTTTTAATTTGGATGGAATTGAGTGAAAAAGGGAAGATGCAGGAACAGTCAAAACAAAGCTCCCCAGTTCCCTTGCCCCCCAGTCCTAAACCCTTGGTCCCTAAGCTGGGAGAACTGCCTGGGGCAGACCACAAAGGAGTGCAGAGCAGCCACCGTCCCTCTGGGCTCACATAGCCTCCTCAGCACCCTAGTCTTGCCAGTGAGGTATCAACCAGCAGGAATCCTTCCCTAGAACCCTTTTCCCTGGTTGCAAATCCCCAAGTTGTGGTTCATAAAGGTTCTCAAACACCCCCAGTTTCTTTGTCTACCCAAAATGTCCCCCGAGGGGCACGGGGGGGGGGAAGTGCACATGGCTCTGCCATGTGCTTCTTCATCCTACAATCCTTTTCTTTCCTTGTCCAACCCCTTTCGGTCACCTGACCCCTCCTATTCCTCGGGCACCACCCTTCCTCTGATGTCAATAACTTCGGCCCCTCCCCTGGCTCCACTCTTTGCTCCTCCCTTGATTACATCACCCAAAAACCCCTCCTCTTCCCTTGGTGCCTCCCATTCCCTGCTGGCTCCACCCCCATTCCCATGATGTCATCCATAAGCACCGCCCCTCTCAGTCTCGGTCCCGCCCCTGTCACCTTCCCTGTCTTGGCCAGCTCTTTCCCCCGCTCTTCCTGCTTCCAGTTCCCACAGTCCAGAACCAGGAAGTGATGCACCCAGAAGCCAGAACTCGGAACAGGGGCCTCTCCTATTTGCTGCACTTGTACATTATAGTCGGATGTTCTGGGTTGACCTCTATCCCATATATCATGGACTGTGGTGTCTGGCGGCTGTTTTCCTCCCCCCGTGGGCGGGGACTGCGGCTGCTGGCTTGCTCTTGCTGGCTGGCTGGCTCTCTGGCTTGGCTGCTAGCTTTTGCCGCTTGCTGCTGCTTGCTTGGCCGCTTGCTTTCGCCGCCTTTGCTGGTTTTTTCTTCTTCCTTTTCTTTTCTCCTCCCCCCTTCCCAAATATTTAGGACCGGCTCTGGACCTGACCTGACCCGAGAAAGTCTGGGAGTCTCCGGACCCTGAGAAAGAAGCTTTGCGCCCTCCCCTCACAGTACCTGTTTTCTTTTCTCTTGTGTGGGGAGTGTTGTTAATAAACCGGTTTTTCCACTTTTCCTCCAAGGAATTTTTTTTCCCTTCCCAAACCCAGGGCTGGGGGCGGGGGGTGGTGGAGGTTTGTTTTAGGGGACTCCTCTAGAGGTTCTCCCCCTAATCTTTTCCAAACCAGGACATTTCTTGGTGCGTTGGCCGGGAAACGAGGCCAGAGAAAAGTGGAAAAACCTTAATAATAGTATTGGTGGTTCTAATTGTTTTGTGGGTGTATTGGGATGGGTTTTTCTAGACTCATAATGTTATTCAGGGTGAAAGCCTGCCAATATTTCTGGTCCCTGGGGTTTTTTGAGGTCTTAATACCTTTGTGGTGCCTAGGGTTATTTCCTCTACCCAGAAATAGCTCTGGTACTGTTTCTAATACATAGTTTGTGTAGCCGTGGGGCACTAACCAGAATATTCATTGGACTGGGCTTGGTGGTGATGTTTTATTAGGAGGGTCGTTAAGATGCTCGAATCTATTCCCATAGTATATGGTTCACTCTTGTGGTTGTGCACTCAGTTTGTTGGGGGAGAAGCAGGGGAAGAGTTTTTTCGGCCTCTGTTTTTCTCTTTTCCTTTGAGTTGTTTACATCTCTATTAGAAAATGTTCAGTTTCCCCTGAGTGTTAAAGAAACCATCTTCCTGGCATTTAATTTAGTAAGTTTCATCTATACTGTCTGCAGTTTATATAAAATGAAAGCTGAGATTTCCAAAGGGGCTAATGAGATTTCTGATGTAGGGGCAAAGCCAAGTAAGAGAAATCTTGAGTGGAGTGGGAAATGGGAAGATATGGGCCAGATTTTAAAAGAATTCTCTGATGCTCTAGTCTGGGACTTCCCATCTGAACAAATTCAGAACCCAGCCGAGGTGGCAAAGTACTTAAAGGAGACGTGCCAGGGTGATACTAAGGAGAAAAGGGTTATTGCAGTGAGCTGGGCCCTGGCATATGTTTATTGTACCCTCCTAGATACTGAAGGGCAGCAGATAGAGGAAAGAGAACAGGGAGATAAACTAGTTACCCTCCCAGGCTCCAGGCCAACAGCTGAACCAGACAGGGAGTCTAAGACACTGGCAGTTTCTGGGGCAAAGAGAACACAAAAAACTGATCGGCCGGTGGAGGATGAAGCAGATGAAGGACCCTCGGGGCCTCCCGATGACACCCAATCAGAAGCCGGACAAGCTGACATAAAATCAGAAGTCGAACCAACTGACACCCAATCGGAAGCCGGACCAACTGGCCCAAGATCAAATGCCCAACCCACTGGCACAAGTACAAGATCAGGAGCCACTATTGAGTCCTTTTCCCTGAAGGACCTTCGAGGCCTAAGAAAGGATTACACTTGATGACCAGATGAGTCTATAATTAGTTGGTTAGTCCGTCTTTGGGATGCTGCAGGTGAGACTACAATTTTGGATGGTACTGAAGCAAGGCATTTGGGCTCCCTGTCCCATGATCCAGTTATTGACCAAGGAATGATGAGGGAGACTATCCCCTGCAGTCTTTGGGAACGGGTCCTGGGAAGTGTGGCACAAAGATATCTGTGTGCAGACGATCTCTACCTGCAGCAGACCCAGTGGAAGACCATAGAACAAGGGATTCAACGTTTAAGAGAAATGGCAGTGGCGGAGATCATCTTCTCAGATGACTTAAACATTAAGAACCCAGACTTGGTACCATGTACCCCCGTGATGTGGCAAAAACTTGTACGACTTGGGCCATCTGAATACGCTTCTGCTCTAGCAATAATGAAGCGGGAGGAGACACACGAGACTGTGCTCGATATGGCAAAAAAGCTTTGAGCATATGCTGATGCTGTACATGGCCCAACTCATGCCAGAATTGCAGCCGTGGAAACATGACTGCAGAAATTAGAAGACAAGATAGAGGAGAATCATAAGAAGCTCAGGGAAGAGATTAAGGAGGACTTCCTCCAAATCTCGGCCGTGCAAATTAGAGGCCCTCGTATCCAACGCAGGCGCTCCTTTGATGGGGAGAGAAGGTACACCCCACAAGCTGAGTTGTGGTTCTTCCTGCGTGAATCTGGAGAAAACATGAGGAGATGGGATGGAAAACCCACTGCTCCTCTGGCACAACGGGTACGTGATTTGAAGTAAGGTAGGGTTCAAAGAGGAGCTCTCACTAAACAGAGAGCAGCTCCAGTTGTTCGCAGCCAGGATGTTAAGTATGATGACGATGATGACATGTCCGATCCCCTTGAAGGAACCTCTAAGACATATACCCAAGGAAAGAAGGGTAATCATGCTTAGAGGGGCCCTGCCTCTAGCCAGGTAGAGGTTAGGGAAAATCGTGTTTTTTGGACTGTGTGGGTTCGTTGGCCTGGCACATTGAAACCACTAAACTATAAGGCTTTGGCTGATACTGACTCGCAGTGTACATTGATCCCATTGAGATATGTAGGGGCAGAATCTGTTTCTATTGCTGGTGTGACTGGGGGATCACAGGACTATACGTTGGTGGAGGCAGATGTGAGCCTGACTGGGAATGAGTGGAAGAAGCACCCTATTGCGACTGGCCCAGAGGCCCTATGCATCTTGGGCATAAATTACCTCCGTAGTAGGTATTTTAAAGACCCGAAAGGGTTCAGGTGGGCCTTCGGAATAGCAACGGTGATGGCAGAAAGCATTCGGCAATTGAATACCTTGCCTGGACTGTCCGAGAACCCGATCACAGTAAAACTTTTGAAGGGGTAAGAACAAATGGTACCAATTGCTACTTCAATAGTGCATCGTCGGCAGTAAAGAACAACTCGAGATGCTGTGATCCCCATTCACAAGATGATTCGAGAGCTAGAGGGCCAAGGGGTGGTCAGCAAAACCCACTCACCCTTCTACAGCCCCATCTGGCCGGTGCGGAAATCTGATGGAGAATGGAGATTATCTGTGGACTACCGTGCATTGAATGAAGTGACTCCACCTTTGAGCGTGGCCGTACCAGACATGCTGGAACTGCAGTACGAGCTGGAGTCCAAGGCACCAAAGTGGTACGCCACTACTGATATCGCTAACGCATTTTTCTCTATTCCTCTAGCAGTAGAATGCTGGCCTCAGTTTGCCTTTACACAGAGAGGAGTGCAGTACACCTGGAACAGACTGACCCAGGGGTGGAAACACAGTCCTACCATATGTCATGGACTGATTCAAGCCACACTAGAAAAGGATAAGGCTCCAGAACATCTACAATATATTGATGATATCATTGTGTGGGGAGACACAGCAGCGGAAGTGTTCGAGAAAGGAGAGAAAATTATCCAAATTCTCCTGGAAGCCGGCTTTGCGGTTAAGAGAAGTAAAGTTAAGGGACCTGCTCGGGAGATCCAGTTCCTGGGAGTGAAGTGGCAGGATGGACGGCGTCAGATTCCTACGGATGTCATTAATAAAATCACAGCTATGTCCCCCCCAACTGATAAAAAGGAAACACAAGCTTTCTTGGGTGCCATAGGTTTCTGGAGGATGCATATTCCGCAGTACAGTCAGATTGTGAGCCCCCTTTATCTGGTTACCCGCAAGAAAAATGATTTCTATTGGGGCCCTGAGAAGCAACAAGCTTTCACCCAGATCAAACAGGAGATTGCTCATGCTGTAGCCCTCGGCCCAGTCAGGACGGGACCAGATGTAAAGAACGTACTCTACTCTGCAGCCAGGAGCCAGGGTCTGTCCTGGAGCCTTTGGCAAAAGGTACCTGGTGAGACCCAAGGCCGACCACTGGGATTCTGGAGTCAGCTACAGGGGGTCTGAAGATAATTACACCCCAACAGAAAAGGAAATCTTGGCCGTCTATGAGGGAATCCAAGCTGCTTCGGAGGTGATTGGTACGGAAGCACAACTCCTCCTGGCACCCCGACTACCGGTGCTAGTGTGGATGTTTAGAGGAGAGGTTCCCTCCACCCACCATGCCGCCAGTGCTACCTGGAGCAAGTGGATTGCCCTCATTACACAACGCGCCCGAGTTGGGAAACTGAGTCGCCCTGGAATTGTGGAAATAATTACAAACTGGCCCAAAGGTGAAAGTTTCAGTGTTGCAGATGAAGAACAAGAACCAGTGACCTGGGTTGAGCTGCCGGCAGAGGAAGCACGTTATGCTTTATTTACCAATGGTTCCTGCCGTGTCATAGGAATGAGTCAGAGGTGGAAAGCGGCTGTATGGAGCCCCACATGACAGGTCGCAGAGGTCACTGAAGGAGAGGGTGGATCCAGTCAATTTGCTGAGCTCAAAGCCATTCAACTGGCCCTAGATATTGCAAAGAGAGAGAAGTGGCCAAGGCTCTACCTGTATACTGATTCTTGGATGGTAGCCAATGCTCTGTGGGGATGGCTGAAGAAATGGAAAGAGGCAAACTGGCAGTGCAGAGGGAAACCAATCTGGGCTGCTGAAGAATGGAAAGATATCACTGCCCGGTTAGAAAACCTACCTGTGAAGATCCGCCATGTAGATGCCCATGTCCCCAGGAGTAGAGCTAATGAGGAGCAGCAAAACAATCAGCAGGTAGATCGAGCTGCAAAGATAGGGGAGTTGAAGATGGACCTTGACTGGGAGCACAAGGGAGAGTTATTCTTAGCACGATGGGCCCATGATGCCTCAGGTCACCAAGGTAGAGATGCCACCTACAAGTGGGCATGAGACCAAGGGGTGGATCTAACCATGGACAGCATTTCTCAAGTTATCCGAGACTGTGAGACGTGTGCTACTATTAAGCAAGCCAAGCGGATGAAGCCCCTCTGGTGCGGAAGGCAGTGGTCTAAGTACAAGTATGGGGAGGCCTGGCAGATTGATTATATCACACTGCCTCAAACCTGCCAAGGCAAGCGCCATGTGCTGACCATGGTAAAAGCCACCACGGGATGGTTGGAAACCTACCCTGTGTCCCATGCTACAGCCTGCAATACCATCCTGGGCCTTGAAAAGCAGGTCCTTTGGAGGCATGGTACTCCCGAGAGAATTGAGTCAAACAATGGGACTCATTTTAAAAATAATCTTATTAAAACCTGGGCTAAGGAACATGGCATTGAGTGGGTATATCATATCCCCTACCATGCACCAGCTGCAGGTAAAGTGGAGAGATACAATGGGTTGTTAAAAACCACCCTGAAAGCATTGGGTGGGGGGGTCTTTAAAAAACTGGGAGCAGCATCTAGCAAAGGCCACCTGGTTGGTCAACACCCGAGGTTCCACCAACCGAGCGGGTCCTGCTCAGTCCCAGCTCCTTAAAATATAGAAGATGGAGATAAAGCCCCAGTGGCCCATGTTAGAGGTTTGTTTGGAAAGACAGTATGGATCAACCCTGCCTCGAGTACAGGCAAACCCATCCGTGGAATTGTCTCTGCTCAAGGACCGGGTTATACATAGTGGATAATGCAGGAAGATGGAACAATATGATGTGTACCTCAGAGAGATCTGACTGTGGGGTAAGATTCATATGTGCTGAATGTTACTACCATTGTTTGTGCATTAAATCAGTCAGACATGAAACAGAAGGAAACGTGTAAGTGCCAAGGGTCTGAGTAAGTAGGACGGTTGGAAATGTGTAAGTGTCGGAAGTCTGAGTAAGTGGGATGAAAGTTTTTTGTGTGTCCACGATATGGGATAAGGGGTGGAATGTTCTGGGTTGACCTCTATCCCATATATCATGGACTGTGGTGTCTGGCAGCTGTTTTCCTCCCCCTGTGGGCGGGGACTGCGGCTGCTGGCTTGCTCTTGCTGGCTGGCTCTCTGGCTTGGCTGCTAGCTTTTGCCGCTTGCTGCTGCTTGCTTGGCCGCTTGCTTTCGCCGCCTTTGCTGGTTTTTTCTTCTTCCTTTTCTTTTCTCCTCCCCCCTTCCCAAAGATTTAGGACTGGCTCTGGACCTGACCTGACCCGAGAAAGTCTGGGAATCTCCGGAGCCTGAGAAAGAAGCTTTGCGCCCTCCCCTCACAGTACCTGTTTTCTTTTCTCTTGTGTGGGGAGTGTTGTTAATAAACCGGTTTTTCCACTTTTCCTCCAAGGAATTTTTTTCCCTTCCCGAATCCAGGGCTGGGGGGGGGGGGGGGGGGAGGGGGTGGTGGAGGTTTGTTTTAGGGGACTCCTCTAGAGGTTCTCCCCCTAATCTGTTCCAAACCAGGACATCGGACAAGACAAAATCCCACTTGGGAACCATTCTCCTATCAAAACAAAAAAGAATTCTGTAAAGCACAGAAAGAATTTGGGAGAAAGAGTGAATATTTTAGAAGCCTATTTGAAGCCATTTTCTCTTCAAATGTGTTGGTTTCTGGTGACCTCCGGGAGTTGTTTTCTTGTATCCTAGTTCCCAAAGAATACTTTCTGTGGGAGAGAACATGGAAACAATCTCTAAAGGAGCTTCTCCCTCAGCTTTTAAGAATTCCTGACTGCACCTTTGATGCTGATAAGAACCAAATTACACTTGATCATTTGTGCAGTGAAGGGGATTGGATTGTGGAACAAAACAGGCTGAGAAAATCCCACAGCTGGTTTTGGATAACATAAAAAGAGCTGCTGAGAAAGCATTGATTACAATGTTTACAGGGGACCCTAAATGTAGTTATGTTAATATTAAACAGTCTCCTCTAGAATCATTTATAGATTTTGTTGAAAGGCTTCAGACGGCAATTGAACAAGTGGAGAGTAGGTTGGTGCAATTTGAAGTCATGACAGAGATGGCGCACGCCAATGCAAATGACACTTGTAGATAGATCATATTGGCCTTGCTGCTGGATCCACCACCAACCTTGGAAAGGATGGTTGAAGTGTGCGCCAAAAGAGCTGTCGTTCCGAAACCACTGAAGAGAGGAGAGGGGTCGAAAAGGACGGTTGCTGCAGCAACACCTCACAAACAGCACAATGGACCACTCCATTTATTTATTTGCAAACAGGAGGGACACATTGCCAGGGTTTGCCCTCACGGAGACAACCGGCAGGATGGACAAGATAACCAACAGGGTGGGGTGGGACAAATCAATATCCCAAAAAAACTAAAGGGGGACTGTGGACCTGCCCCACTTGATGATAGAAATGGGGAAAATCAGAAAGGGGCAGGGGGAGAAAAAATTGGGGAAGGCAAAGTTTGGAAGCCACACCAACCATTTTTGCTAACTACCATTAAAAAAGTAATTTTGATTCACATCGTTGGCAGGTGATTGCTATTGACCCACTGGACATGGACTCTTTTCTAGGACTGGACTGTAAGTACATCGTGGTTGGGGACACCAAGCACATGCCCCCGAAGATTCAGAATTCTCCCACAATCATGACATCAGATCTGGAGGGACTCATTCTACTGGCGTGTTGTGTCCACACACCCTATTTCATCCCAAAGGGCCAGGTCATTGCCCAAGCCATCCCAATACCAACAAAGCTCCCAGTAGACAACTCATCTCCAGATGTCTACTGGGCGGAGGTGGTGGGGGAGGACAAACCAATCATAGGGTGTGGAACCCATCGAGGTGGAGAGTATCGCCACTTAGATGGATTGTTGGACACAGGCGGATGTGACGCTCATTCCTTCTAGGTTATCGCCGTCACATTGGGAATTGCCACCTGTGCAGGGCAAAGTACGAGGCATTGGGGGTGCTCAATTCACAAAACAATCTAGGAGTGTCATGCAAATTGAGGGGCCAGATGGGCAATTGGCTAGTGTTCGCCCATTCATTTTAGATTATGCGGTTCCCTTGTGGGGCAGGGACACCATGGCTCAGTGGGGGGTGAAAATTGAGATCCGAAAACCCTTTGGCTCCACTGAGGAGCGCCCTGCTCAGAAACTAATTTGGAAAACTGATTACCTGGTTTGGGTAGACCAGTGGTTGCTATCTAAAGACAAGTTAGAGGTGCTCAATGAGCTTGTGGGGAAGCAGTTGGACAAAGGTCACATTGTGCCAACCAGAAGCCCTTGGAACTCTCTGGTTTTCATTATTTGGAAGCCAGGGAAGGACAAGTGGCGTCTCCTGCATGACCTCAGAAAGATCAATGATGCCATTGAGGACATGGGGTCCCTACAACAAGGGATACCTTCCCCTTCGATGCTCCCCCAAAATTGGAACCTAGCAGTCATAGACATCAAGGAATGTTTTTTCCATATTCCCCTTGACCTCAGCGCTTTCTTGCTATTTGCCGGAAGCTGCTCTCTGCCCCAGGCTCAGCGGGCATATAAACCTGCTGGGTCCTTTGTTCACCGTCTGTCTGCCGCAGTGATTCAGAAAATAAACTTCTTGATTGTAAGAGGCGGCTTGAAGATCCTTTATCTGCCTCATGACTCGCCATCAAGGTCTGAGACCGAGACCCTTGGAGGAAGAGGGGGCTTTCTAGCTTGGCCAAGGTGGGATGTTTGTCAAGTTCTGTCTGCAGGTGTGCTCACCAGACCAAAGACTGGTATGCATCTACCAGTGTAAGAACAATGGACCAGGTTACAGTTGGGCAAGCTGGTGCTTGTTGCCTGAACCAGTGAGCAAGCCTGGACTGGCCTGGGCCGAACTAATGGCTGCACTTGCTCCTCACCACAATGCCCCACCTTTCTGGCCAGTTGCCCCCCGCTTTGAAAAATACTAGAAAATCCCAAAGGACAGAGACCCATTTTGTGTGCACCCCACAGGAAGACCCGTCTATCGATCAGCGTGCACCACGAGGATTTCGTCCTTCTCCGTTGGTAGCTATAATCCTCTCTTTCTCTCTCTTTCCTTTCTTCTCTTTCTCTCTCTCTCTCTTCCTCTCCCTCTGTCGCATATTGTGTTGTGTGCACTCAATAGAGTGTACTGCTGTTGAGAGTAAACTGCTGTGTCTTTTGTGCTCTGAGATGACTAAATGAACTATCACGACCCCTGCTTGTATTAGCGGATTGTGACATTGATCCAGTCAGCAGATGTCCCTTCCTCATTCCCTGTCTTCTGCCTGTGTCAAAGAAAGATGTCTGCCCGGTGAGCTGAACAGGATCACAGACACCCTACCCGCAGCTCAGCTGGCAGTGTCCCACTCTTATCACCCTTGCTGGAAATGGAGCTAGCACAGGGATTCCAGCCCCGGTGATAAGGTATCAGCCACTCTTCTCAGCTTTGTGTCATCAGCAAACTTGTCAAGGGGACATCTGCTCCTTCAGCCAAGTCATTGATGAACAAGTTAAGGAACCTGTCCAGAAGGATGCTGTGAGGGACAGTATCAAAAGCCTTCTTTAAATCCAAAGAAACTACATCCATCACACTCCCTTCATCTATGTGTATGTCCTTATCACTGAAGGATATCAGATTAGTTAGACAAGACTCTGCCTTTGTGAACCCACATTGACTGTGCCTGGAGATTGCATTGTCCTTTACATGTCTTTCAGTAGCACTCAGTATAATACTTTCCATAATTTTTCCAGGTACTGGGGTTAGCCTAACAGGCCTGTAGCTTCCTGGGTCTGCCCTCAAGACCTTTTTGTAAATTAGAATAATGCTGGCTAGCTTCTAGTCAGCAGAGACCTCCCCAGACTCCAAAGACCTTTGGTCAGGGTCCTGCTGATCAAGATGGGTCCTGCTGTAACATCCACTAGCTCTTTCAGTACTCTGGGATGAATCCTATCTGGCCCTGTCTTGGTTTGGAAAAGACAGGTGTCTGCTAGGGAGAGTGGGGCCTCCCTCAGAATGGAGAATTCAAACTCCCTCCCTCTGAATTATTATAATTTTGAAAATTAAGGGAGCTCTCAGGCAAAGATATGGGGATAGGAATAACAGTTCTTTACTAGTATGTATAACAAGGCAAACAAACAATAACAACTACAGCATTAGCAACAAAATAGAACCAGGAACCTCCAGGGGCTTTGCTTCACAAAGCCGGGGGCAGTCTGATCTCAGTGCCCCTGCAGGACTCTGAGAGCACCAAGCTGGAACAGTGGAAAATCCCAGGCTGGTGGATGAGATCTATCAGAAACTCCACAGTGGTAGCTGGAACAGCAGGGATGTCCGGGCAGGGCAGGGGGGTGTGGGGCCACAGTGTAGCAAAAAGAGCAGTGCCAAAGAAGCGGCAACGGCAGGACAGGAGGAGACAAGCTCAGAATTCCTGGGCACACAAGCAGATGGTGGTAAATTTCCCAGGACCAGACTTGGTGGTGTTATAAGTACATATTATGTTATTGGCTTTTTGTAAATATTAAAATGAATACTATATGTATAATGCTGGAAAAATTTGCTGTATTAATAGTTTCTTTTATTTCTGCTATTAATGAAACTTAGAAATAGTAGTGTGATGAATATATATATATATATTTCTTAGGCTAAAGCATGATATTAAAATATAGACTGCTTTTGTTTATATAACATCTAAACCAGAGAATAGAAAAGATAATCAGAAAACCCTCCTTGCATTCCTGGATTATCTTATCCAGATGAAGATGGCGGTGACCAGAGCTCCAGGGGAGGAATTTATTGAACCTCTGTTATAAGAGTGAGAGACTGGATAGAGCCACCAGAAGAAATAAAACATATTGATAGAATGAGGGAAGGTCGGAGGTTAAAACCAACATCTACAAAGAATGTTTGAATAATGCATAAGGGTCTATAAATATGTAACAAATCAGTATTTAAAGAAGTGTTTTCTGAGTTAGTGCGTGCTCTTGGCTGAATGCCAAGTCACCTGGCCATAACTGTTTATTAATTTGACTATTTGCTTTATTTCTGTCTCCTAAATGTTCTTTTATTAAATTTTTGTTGGGGGTTAGGTTTATTTTTTTGTTGATTTTTTTTACCTATAGAATTTTTCCCAAGAGTTGCTAGGAGACTAACTACTGGGTACTTATAGATACTCAAGCAGGACAAAAGGGGCCAAAGGATAGGAATTGTACCACCTGGCTACACTTCTTTTTTTTCTGGGAGTTTCTCCTGGGGGGAGGGGGGGGAGAGATAATGTGAGTTTTTGGGGCAGGCAAAGGACGAGGCTGGGGACAGCTTTGCCCTCTTGCTCTAGGCATCGGAGAGAGGACGGTCAGGCTGCTCCTTGCTGTGGGAGAAGTTTTCACTGTCACCACCAGGTCTGATCCTGAGAAATCTACCATCATTCTGCTCGTGTGCCCAGGAATTTTGAGCTCTCCTCCTGCCCTGCTGGAGCTGGGCCTGCCCTGTCCCACCACTGCGGTTTCTTCAGCACTGCTTTGGGGCTTTTCACTATGCTGTGGCCCTGCACTGCCCTGTAGGGACATCCCTGCTGTTCCAGCTACCATCGCAGAACTTCTGATCTCATCCACCAGCCCAGGATTTTCCACCATTCCAGCTTGGTGCTCTCAGAGGCCCAAGAGATCAGACTGCCCCAGGCTTTGTGAAACAAAACCCCTTAAGGTCCCTGGTTCTGTTTACTGTTAATGCTGTAGTTGTTGTTGTTTGTTTTGTCTTGTTATACATACTAGTAAAGAACTGTTATTCCTATCCCCATACCTCTGCCTGAAAGCCCCTTTAATTCTCTAAATTATAATAATTCAGAGGGAGGGGATTTGAATTCTACATTTCCTAAGGAGGCCCTGCCCCTCTTTAGCAGATACCTGTCTTTCAAACCAAGACAACTTTTTAAATTTTACCAAGAAAGTGAACTTCATGTTTTACAACTGGGGACTTGTCCGGGATATACACCTTACCTCCGAGACCCCAGGGGACCCAGAGCAGGGGCATGCACCACCCAATTTTGGTGGTCTCGTTCTGCTTCTTCTGGCGTGGGTCGGGGGGGGTTTTGCAAGTCAAACACCCTGAGGACAAGAAAGGAGACAGTAAAAGCAAAAAGAAAAAAAGGAAGAAAAGGCTCCCTAAGACACCTCAGTATTTAGCTCCGTAAAAATCTTGTGCATGAAGACCCAGAAAAAGAAAAGAAGGATTGTATTTTTTTGGGGGGATGGATATGAAGGGGGGAGTTTGTGAAAATGTGTGAATGAGATGCTAGCTGGGTATCCCCAGACTGGCAGAGTGAGTGTGGTAGTCTCCCAAGCTGCATCTTGGTTCTTTCGGGAGAAAAATGGCCAGTAAAGAGACCAAGCAAAAGATAAAAGGAGTGAGAGAGACCCCCCCCTGGGGTGGTTGGGACAGGGTCCAAGGGAGGGGTGGAACCCCTTTGAAGGAAGGCACCCAAGGGTTTTCCAGTACAATCCACTGGGAAACGGGATAAAAATGAGGGAGGGAGGCCCCTAACATTTTGCCAGGCTGGGGATTCAAAACACACAAAACAGGAAGTGTAAAGCTCAAGAGCACCTGGGCTGAAAAAGCTGCCAGGTTGAGAGTAAAAAACACTAGAGGCTTAAAAGTGTGATAATCCAAGAGCATCTGGGATTGGCCAAAAACATTGAGATTTTATAATACCTATGGGTAGATATTAACAAGTGATTTGAAAGAAAAAGGTACCACAATTTGTGTTGTCCAGTTGTGAGTGGGAGAGAGTGAGAAAGACATATTGAAGAAATAAAATTGAGTAAGTGGGAATGAATGAATGTATATGTGATATAGATTGTTGATTTTAAAATTGAACTTTATTTTCTGGAAGGATGTGTATTGTATTGTATTGTATTGTTGAGAGAAAGGGTCTCCTGTACCTTGAGGGAGGAGGGGGAAGGTGGTGTTCAGGTTGTTAGGGAAAGTGGGAAACAGAGGCTAGGGACAAATAGATAAAATCCTGGGAAATGGGACAGAAAACCAGTAAGTTGGGTCCAGGGAAAAAAGGGAGTAAAAGAGTGCCAGCAGAGATACCCCAAGATAGCCCTTTGGGAGTTATGTTAGCTAACTGGGATATCGATCCTTGTACAAGAAAAAAGGACAAGGTAAAAATGATCCAGTATTGTATGACAGAATGGGAAAAAAGGAAATAAGATCTGACCACATTTATTGGCCTAGATACGGCACTTCTTAAGTGTGGATTTGTCATGCTTTACACATATTTGTAAATTCAAAAGAACCATTTAATCTGGAGAAAAAAAAATAGGCTGCATGCTGGATAGGAGACAGACCATGAGGGGATAAGAGTTTTTAAAATATCAGAAACCCTAGAGACAGAGCAAGAAGAGAAAAAAGATAAGGGCTGGGATCCCCTAGAAATGTTGCCTCCCCCATTCCCGCTTGTTTGTGGCTGTGTCACTAGCCCCATAGCCAGGATTCCCACCTGCGACAGCCCCACCGGCTCCATCAGAGGTCCCGCCTGTCCCACCCGTGATCGCTTCAGCCTTCCCACCCTTGACCACTTTCCCCGTGGCAGCTCCGGCTGTCCCCGCCCCGGCTGCTCTGTCCGTGCTGGTGCTGGTCGTGCTGCGTGCCGCCGCTCCGGCCGGCAAGGTCCATGTGCAGACAGTCCGCACCCCAGTTTGGTTTCCGACGGAAGACTCCGTCCCTTCGGCAGTTCCGGCAGCAGTCCCCGCCTACACCCCCCCATTCTTGGAAGACTCAGCTTCGGGGAGGACAGCTGCCCCCATCCCTCCTTCTCTGAAAATACCATCAACACCTGCCTTTGCCACCCTTCCCTTGGTAACGACAGCTCCTGCTGTTCAGGGAAATTCTCTTCTTAAAGGAGAAATACCATACCAACATACAGGAAGCTCAGTTAAAAAGAAGGTTATAAAGGATAAAGGACAAACAGGTTGGGATTAAGAGATTAGTTTATTCCCATTACGGGAAGTTCTAATGGGGGTTGGGGGCATGGGATTTGTCAACGTCCCTTTGACTTCTTCAGAAGTCAGACATTTTAAAAGAGAAATTAAAGGATTATTAAAGGATCCCATAGGTACAGGTGAACTATTAGATCAATTTTTAAGTCCAAACATTTTTACTTGGGAAGAGATGCAATCAATAATGAAGATATGTTCTCAAGAAGAAAGGCATATGATTAGAGCTGCTAGAATAAGAATTTGGGAAAGACAAAACCAGCAGGGGGCGCCAGGAGACCAGAAAATGCACCACCTGATTAGAATCAAAATGATGAGGAAGGACGAAGACATATGAATGATTATTGTAATTTGATAATCAAAAGAATAAGAGGCAGCACCCCAAGGGCAAAATGTCAAAAAGGCTTTCGAAGGACAGCAGAGGAAAGAAGAAACTCCAACTGAATGGTTAGAGAGACTTAGGAGGAATATGAAACATCCTCGTGGCTCCCGGCCAATAGATTGACGCCGCAGGACCCTCGTGGAGCTGATAGATTTCGTCTTCTGTGGGGAGGTCCTCAAAAGGGGTCTTCCTCTGAGGCTGTATATATAGTTCTTTCTAAGGTGACAGGCAATCAGCCAGAGTGGGGGAGAAATCTCGTGAGTCTAGGCCCAATGCACAAGGAGAGGGGGGGAGAAGTCCCGTGATGAAGTCCAGGCCCATGCACAATGGGGAAGAAGCGGGGCAAGCTGGCCTCTTCGATGCAGGTGCGATTCTTTCACCTGAGAGAACACTTCGTGATTCCATTGTTTCGAACAGGATGCAAAATCCGGCTTCACACATTTCCAAGTAAACACCTGGGCGGATGTAGTTCCTGTTAACACCAAGAGTCCAAAACCCCCATTCTCCCCCCAAAGTCATCTTCCACGATGAACAAGCGTGAGACTAAATTGAAGATCCTAGGGACGACTCTTACACGAGGTGTGTGAAAGGGGATCCCCACCTTCGTCTCTACCCGCAGGACAGGTGAGACTGTGAACACAGAACTATGGGACAGTCTTTATCTCATGAGCAGAAGCTTTATAAAGAAATTTTACACAGAATTTTAAATGAACAGGGATTTAAAACCCTGACAGTTAACTACTTTATTAGTATGGTTGAATAGCAATTCTCATGTATCCCCCTCAGTTCCTAAAACACTAAAGTGTGGGAAAAGGTAGGAGCTGAATTAGAAGCACAGAAAAAACAAGGACGGCCAGTCAATGACTATATGTTAGTTACATGGAAAACTGTATACCGCCTTAAAAACTTTGCAGCCCGCTAAGCAAGTTTCTGAGCACCCTGTCACATATATTTTAAATTTGGAGACTGCTTTGAGTGTTAGCCATGTCTACACAGAAGTGCCCCCTGAATTGAGAGACAATTATTCTCAGGGGCCTGGCAATCCTTTTGATCCTGGTCCTATTGATCCTGAGAAAAAGTCTGATCTTTATCCTCCTTTAACTCATGTAAAAAATTTGGCTGCTGTATTTCCCACTAGGGCTCAAGTGTTAGCTAATTCTTCTCCTCCTCCTCCTCCAATTCCTTTACCTGATTTACCACTGCAATCTCATTCATCTCCAACATTAATAGAAAAATGCAGGGAAGAAGCCCTAAAAAGGGGAGATAGTCCCATGTTATTGGCCATGCCTGTCAATTATCAGCCTAAGGAACCCCCTAAGTATGTACAACCTCCAATGCTCCCCCTCTGGTATTTAGCGATGAAATGTTTGCACGTTATGTACCCTCACCAGACCCCTTGTCCCGGGTGCTGCCTGTTGGGTCAGGGTGGCTCCTGCAGCACTGTTGCTTCCCTGCTCCGCAGTCCTCGGTGTGCCCCTCCCCTCCCTCTTCCCCTGCAGCTGCAGCAGCTCCATCTGGGGCTCTGGCAGCGTGCCCAGAAACAGCAGCAGTGGTCTCAGCACAGGCAGGGCCTGCTTCATCCTCACTGTGCTTCACCCAGCTGCAGAAGACAGTGGTGGTGGTGGCAGGCGGGCCCCAGTGGCAGTCTCACACTGTGTGTGCCTAGCTCCACCTGGGGCCAGGAGACATGGACACCTGCACCATGTGCAGAGGGGCCTGGAGGGCCCCTCCAGGGCTTCACAGCTCAATCTATGAATGTTTTTTCAAAGAACTTTTTAATTAATTAAACTGAGTTGTATTTTAAATTTGTTTCCAGTTTTCACAAAGAGAAAATATTGCAGCAGAATAAATAGCAGTAATAAAAAATTGGATAATAAGAAAGTTGGACAGGGAAACTAAATGAAATGACATCTGTGTTGAAAGCAACAGTAAAACCTTCATTAACTTGGGTGAAATTCCCTTGGTAGGAATTTCTGGGGTGCCTGTAATTTGGCAACACTCGAGGAGTAGAGAAACAGAAGCGGGTTGAAAACCAAAGCAAAATATTTCTGGCTTAGGTAGCCTGAAGCTTCTTTTCCCTCTCTTCTCACTATTACTGCTTAGCCTAAGACATTCTGTGGAATTTCTTTTTTTGCTGGATTTCACTAGGACAGAATATTTCTCCTGGGGAGCTCATACTTTGTTTCTTTTCTGAGGTTACAGTCCAAGTCTAAAAGAAAAACCTACTATATAACTTAAAATTGGAGGACTATCTTTTACAGGAATCACATTGTTTTCTGAGGCTGTCCCAGAATTAAAGATTTTTCTTCTGCATGCAGACTGCTAACATCATTGGAGTCACAGACCTACAAATAAGAGGTGAACTTGATAACATCAACATTAAAATCATAGGGTAAAATTTGTGGTTTCTGTACATAGCCCAGTTGTTCAAAGAGCTGAGGAAATTGGCACCAGTCCAGCAAAGTATTTAGAGGATGGCCAGGACTCCTGATGTGCCAACAGAACACCACAGTTGTTTAGGTAGATCAGTGGCCTTGAAAGGGATAAGCTCATTAAGGCGAACCAGCTAGTACAAAATTAACTGCAGGCAGCACACATAGTTCCTTCTACTAGTCCCTGGAATACACCTGTTTTTTTTATCCCATAGAAATTGAGAAAGTAGCATTTTATTGCATGATTTTCAGGCTATCACTGCAGTCATAAAACCCATGGGTGCCTTGTAGCCAGGCACCCCGAATCTTCCTTTGTTGACCAGGACTGGAATTTGTCATTGATTTGAAAGACTGCTTTTCTACTATCCCTTTACATCCTGATGATCAGGTGTATTTTGCCTTTTCTGTCCCATGCATCGATATCATTGGACAGTGCTCCCTCAGGGAATGATAAATAGCCCTACTATTTGTCAGCTTTTTGTGGCCAATGCCCTGGCCCCTGTGCAGGCTTGGTATCCTCAGAGCATCATTTATCATTATATAGATGATATTTTAGTCAGTGGGCAGTATGATTCATATTTGCAAGTACTATTCGGCATCTTAATCTTATTAAGCATGGGTTGCAGGTGGCCCCTGAAAAAATTCAGTAGATCCCTCCTTGGAAATATTTAGGGTGGATATTAACTGAACAAAATGTGAAACCACAGAAATTAACTTTAAAGCCTGATGTCAAAACATTGATTTAAAAAAGTTACTGGGAGCAATTAACTGGGTAAGACCCATGCTAGATTTAGCCACTCATCAATTAAAGCATTTGTTTACTCACGTGAAAGAAGACTGACATCCCCACCAACATTATCTGAAGAGGCTATTTATAAGAACTAGATATAATTAGCTTACGAATCGCCACTGCAAAAGCAGACAGAATTGTGCCAGCTTTACCAGTTTGCTTTTTTTATTCCCTACTGCACCTTACCCCATGGCTTTAATAAGATAATTTAATAGGAAGACAGAATGATCTACTTGAAATGGATTTTTTTTTTAACAAATACACCTAAGAAATCTATCATTACCCTGATAGAGCTCTGTGCATCTTTAATTAAGAAGGGCAGAACTCGCATCATGCAATTGACAGGATATGATCCAGAGGTTAATAATTTACCGCTGTCTCTTGACAGTTATGAGTATTTGTTACAAAATTCAGATATTTTTCATACAGCATTTGCAGATCTTGTGGGACAGATTTTCTTTCTCTTTACCTTCAGACAAACTGTTGCAGAAATGTTGATCACTTGCCTTTAACACTACAAACTATTGTGTGCCATAGCCCTATTCCTGGTGCACGTAATGTTTTTTATTGACAGATCAGGACACACAGTGAAGGCAATCATTATATGGCAAGAAAATCATGAATGAAAATATGCAATAAATCAAACAAGTGGTTCCAGTCAACAGGTTGAACTTTGTGCAGCAGTGTTAGCTTTAACAGTTTTTACACAAGAAGCAGTCAATATGATAAGTGATTCTGAATATGTTGTTAATGTCATAACGTGAATACACAGAGCTTTATAAAGGAAATTAGCTGTAAGATATTTGATGTTACTCATATGCAGCCCTTTGGTTGTTTGCAGGTTATTCATGTTACCATATATTATTTAGCTAAGAATAGACGACAAAGCCAAACTGTCTACTTTAGAACTTTTCACATAACCTTGAGTAGTTGTGTGCAAGAAATGTATCATTTTAAGAAACCTTCCCACCTGATATTAATAGAGGCTTCTTTGTAGGATATTTTAGGGAAAACCCTCCCAGTCAAGGCCTGGGCTTTGGCCAAGCCCTGGCCCTGGCTGGTCAAGAAGTATGCCATCAGATGCAGGTGTTTCTGTGCTAAAAATGTAATCAAGTCACCTTGACTTGCTGATTTGTGCTTATAAAGGCTGGACCCTCCTTTTGGGGTAAATTTGGAAACCTTCCTGGGAAAGACTCTCCAGGTCCTCACTGTAAAATGGGGCTCCCCAGAGACTGCAGACTCTGGGTGATGGTAAAGTATTTAGGCAGTTGATGATGTATCTTTCTAAATCACTATCCTTTCTTTCATGTACTAATGACTACATGTATTACCTTGCTTATTTTTGCTCAGTGCTAAAGATGAGCATGTAGTTAGGTTATCGTTTTATTATATGTATTGTTTTACTTTTGTGTTGCCTTCATGTTCATAGTAACAGAAGTACATGTTATTAAAACAAAAGGGAGGAATATGGACCCTCAAGAACACTTAGATAATGCAAGATTTGCACTAAGTTTTTTGAATGCAGATCATCAATCCCGATCCTCAGCAGAGTGATACTACTCAGAAGGTTTGTGTGTGCAGAACCAATTTCTAAAAGTTTTACATAAGGATCCTGTCTCGGTTTTGAAAGACAGTTGTCTGCCAGGGAAAGCCAAAGGTTCCCTTGGAACAGAGAATGTAAATCCCCTTCCCTCCAAATTATTATAATTTTGCAATTAGGGGCTTTCAGGCAAAGATATGGGAATAGGAGTAACAGTTCTTTAATAGGAATAAAAAAAGAAAATACAAATGTAGTAGTACAAAAAAAAATCCAAGCAAGCTAGCAAACAAAAGTCCTGGTAAAAAAAACCTGACAGGGTCAGGGATATGATCTGACACCCCACTGGTCAGGGTGTTGGGAGCAGTCCAAATAAATCCTCCTGGAGTAATAGACGTGGTTCTGTGGAGTAAAGATGATGAAGTAGAAAAAGTCCAGTGGTGGCGAGATGGGTCAGGTCTTCCTCCTGGAGCCCAGTGGAGAGGCTGGATTCCCGGAATGCCAGCTGTTCCTGAGTCTCAGTTTTAATCCAGGTAGGAACGGTTGGCTCCCCCCCGGGTGGAGCGACTCACAATGGGATGATGTAATGTGTCATGTCATTGGTGAGCCTTAATGGCCCATTACCAGAAGATATCTCCTGGGAGGATGGACAGGTGGTGAAAGAGAAAAGAAACACTGCCACACCTGGTTTTAACGGCTTGTCCATTATCAGAAGGCATCTGCCCCCTCCCCTCTGGAGTTTAAGAGGTAAAGAAAAAACTGCTTTCAACAGATTAAATAGAATACACATTTTTTGATTACCTAACCCAAGACAGATCCACAATTGAGTGTGCAATGGCAAGACCCAGCTGATCTATTAACCTGGGGGAGAGGATATGCTTGTGTTCTATCCCCTACAGGTACATTGTGGGTACTGGCTAAAGCTGTTAAACTGTACCATGAGCTGGAAGGATGCCCAGCAGAACCCTGCACAGGAGATGATCAAATTGAAGCTGACCAACCCCTCAACAGGGAAGAAGAGGAAGAGAAGTAAAAATATAACATGGAGTGATCTCAAGGCTCTAGATGTTGAGGCATCTAGAATGATGCAGTGTGTGGGGGAAGAACCCAATGCCACAAATACCTTCTTGGCCTAACTGGCCATTGTATCAGCTAACTTGAAAGTAAGACCTTTGCTTTATGTTTTGCTGTTTAGTTCTTGCTTTATGGGTATCAACGCACAAATCTACTGGGCTCATGTTTATGACCCTCTGGTGTTTCGTCCAGTAACCTGGTGGGACCCGGAAATTCCCATTTCTAATAACAACTCTAAAATACTAAGAAGGGCATGACTACCTCCATCTAGGTCATTATAAATGGGACAGATTGGCTATCAGTTGAAGGTAATCAAACTTTTGTAGCTGACTCTTATCCCCTATGTTTAACTACTCACAGTGACAACACTTGCACCCCTTTCACATTGCACATGCATTTGGTAAAAAATCATACTGACAAGAGAACAACCTTACAAGCAATTGAAATTCCAGGGGTTAGTGCATCACATAACCCTGTAAACACCACCACAGCGGTGAATATTATTCCCATATGTGACCTTAGAGTTGTCTCACCTTTGGTGCATATTTCATGGTCTCCATGTAGGATGAAAAACCCTGAGCAACATCAGATACACTCCCTTAATATATCAGTGTCAGAATGGTGCTGGCAAAGTCATTTTATCTGTAACAATGCCAGACTTAGTGTAAATGGCTCCTGCTCAGGAAGCATTAGTTGGAGGAATGGAGGACTCTCAGGGTCTGTCCCACAGATCCATGATGCCAATGTGTGAGGAAACAACAGGCCTGACACTGCAGAAAAGCCCTGGGAAGAATGTGAAAAACTAGATTACACATGATCTGAAAACAGGAAAGGTGTCCTGTTTCCTCAAAGCCTACAAACCTTGAGAAAAATAACAGACTGTCAGGCTGACGGATTTATTACAGGCCTGCAACCAGGTTGCGTGCAAAGAACTGAACAGAGATTCTCACACAAAGAGTATAAGTACTGTCTTAACTCTGCAATAAACAGATTCATTTGCTCTCAGCTTGTCTCACATTCATACGTCACACCAATGGTGAATCCCCTTCTCACACAGTTCATTGGCAATTAATGTTCCCCTTCCTGCCTCCAGACATGGGCTTTGAGTTATTCTCATGTCATCTACATATTGAATGAATATTATTTATATCAAAACTCTTGACACCATGATCTGCACCATACATCCTTTTTATTAACAACAAATATGACTGTTGAATCTTGTAATCAATCTTATTGCATCACAGCCGTCAACTCTATGTACACCTCCTGAATCACCCCTGAAAATATAACTGAGAGGAATTTTACTTTCTTACCCCTATGTCGGCATGTCAAACTATGGATTCCTGTGAATCTTACATGGGAATGGGAAGGAGAATCAAGAGCTGTGTATTAAAATGCTTGATTTTAAAGGAATCCAAATGAGCTAAAAGATTTATTGCTTGGCTTATTGCTTTTATCGTATCTGCTATTATTATTTTAGCTTCGTCTACTATTACTATTGCTGCTTTAACAGAATCAGTAAAAACAGCTCATGAAGTTAGTTCTGTAATGAGTAATTTCAGAGGAGTAACAAATGCAGACAGTAATTGATCAACAAATATTGGCATACTTAGATGCCCTTGAGGCTGCTTTGTGTAGCAATAAGTCAGCCAAGACTCCATTTTCTTCATGCAGGAAAAGCCAATTCTTTATTCACATAGTTTATACAGTTTTCACAGACCTAGTGTGCAACATCTATTGGCCAGTAGTTTTCTTACTACTTCATTTATTGGTCAGAAGGCAATTTGTGTGCACGTGCTAAGATTCAGGTTGTTTACATTTTTCCTTTATGGGTTCTCATGGAACAGATCCTATTGTTTATAGAGATGCACCTTTTTTTCAACCCAAGAATAGGTTGTTGCATTAACGAACCTTTCATACCAAGATTGTTTTCCCATGGGAACTTGCAAATTACTTAGCTGCACTTAGAAGAAATGACAGGCTAGCTATTAATTTAACAGAGCAGGCCTGATTTTGAGGCCTTTCTTTTATAATTCTTCTACCTATCTATGACAGCTTTGCTCTGGGTAGGAGAAAAACAAGATGACCTAAATACTCGTCTGCGCCTTCATTGTGATTGGCAGCATACCGATGCTAACGTGTGTTGCCCCCATAGAATGGAACAGTTCTGAAACTTCTTGGGATAAGGTGAAGGCTCATCCAAAAGGGGTATTCTCTACAAATATGGATAAAAACATAAATGCATTAAGAGATAGCCTGAGAAAACAATCTCAAAAACTGGAAACCATGTCTGCACAGAGTTTCCATGATACACTTGCTAGTGACTTTACCTGGCCTAATCTGAAAACTTGGTTTAAAGGACTAAATTAACACATATGTCTGTTTGGCGCTTTGGAGATGGGTCTCTCTTATTCTTGTTACAGAATTTCTTTGCTTCTGGAGACTGTTCTGAGTCAGCAAAAAGGCAGAAGCAAACATGATGGCTGCCCTTGTAATCAATTCTTCCTTATACAAAGAAGGGGGAGATGTAGAAGCAGCAGCTGCTGCTTGGCCTTGACAGCAGCCCTTTCCCTATCGGATAACGCATACCAAAGGATCATCTCCAACCATAAATACCTGTGTGAGAATGCTTTGATTAACGTCCCAGAACACTGGGCTGTTAAGAGTGTGCGGTTTGTGTGAGAGCATTTGAGATAGACAGCAAGAAACATCTGCTCTGCTATTTATTTATATGATTGGTCTACTACTCACTGACTGCATAGCTTTGATCCTACAACCTGTAAACAAGGATCCTATAAAATCCTCACGTGTGCCTTATAAAGTGATTCTCTTAACCCATAGCAGGGTCTATGCCTCACTTGCCACAATATGGTATGGAATATCCCTTTGGTTAATTTGTGTCAGCTGGCCTGATTGTGTCCCGTCCCAGGATCTTTTCCACTCCCAGGCCCTTGATGGGGGCAGGGGGGAGGAATGTTAGAGGGACAGTGCTGCTCAGCAGTGTCCAAAACACTGGTGTGTTCTCAACACCCTTCCAGTTCTCAATGCAAAGCACAGCACTGTGAGGGCTGCTAAGGAAAAATGAACTTTATTTCAGTCAGACCCAATACAAACAGTATTCCCTTTATGTCAGTGATGATCAACCTTCAGCTCAGCGCAATGTAGCACTTTCTGAAAAGTACAATCACAGGACAAACAGCGCCATGAACTATTTTAGTGCTGAAATGAACTTAATCTATCATGGAATCGTAGACTAGACCAGATTGGAAAGGCCCTCAAAAGATCATCTGGTCCAGTCTTTTGTGGGAAAGGGAGCCTAGGTAAGAGCACCCTGTCCAATTGCATCTTGAAAACCTCCAGCAATGGTGACTCTATCACATCCCTGTAGAGGTTGTTCCAATGAATGATTCTTCTCATTGTAAAAAATTTCTTATATCAAGATGAAACCTCACCCTGTGCAACTTGTACCTGTTGCCCACAGTCAGGTCCATGTGTTTCCTTGTGAACAGAGAGCCTCCATCCTCTTTGTAGCCACCTTTTAAGTACTGGAATACTGTGATGAGGTCTTCCCTTCCCTTCCCTTCCCCTCCCTTCCCTTTCCACTAGTTCAGTCTTTCCTCATAGGGCAGGTTCTCCAGCCCTTTCCTAGAACTGTCATGATGGGTACATCTGGCTTACAGATAACACAATAGTTAATGGCTATAAATCTTGCTCAACAGCTAAGGGCTAGATGAGAATTGTCAGAACCCAGGACATCCCTTTAGATGTCCCGGGCAGTCCGAGACCCCAGGAGGGGGTCCGGAGACCCTGGAACAGTGATAAAAACACCAGTGCCTTTGATTTTGGCCCCTGGGAGCGATTGCCAACATTATATGAAGAATTACAAGTCACAGGTGTGTAATTAGGATATTAGATAACTTATTTTTGTGTATTAATGTGGATTTTGGGGGTTCACAAAGGGGACTCAAGGAGACAAGATGGAGGGATTTGGGTGTGTCCCTTGTCTTTCTCCTTCTTCTTCTTGTCCTCCATCTTTGGGTGAGGTGGTGGCATTTTCTTATTGGTTTAGTGTAAAAGTGCACAGTTTAATAAAAGCAGTAGATATTGGTATAGTAATGAAAACAATGGGGACGTAATAATTAGTATAAAAGATTAGGACCGCCCAAGAGCGGGGCAGATAGCCTTCGGCTGTGGTGTAGGTGACACCTACGCCGGCTGAAGGAAAAATATTTAAGAACACGATGGAATAAACAACTCTGATAAAAGAATCGACGCATCCTGACTCTTTCTTCTGGCACGGGGCTTGGAGAAAAGGACTTTACCCGCAATTCTCGGATGGCTACCAGCCCGGGATCCGAGAAGAATGGGCCAAACCAAAATATGGCTGGTATGTAAATATGTCTAGGAGTCAATAGTTTTACTCCATAAATAGTGGGCAGTCCAGGGCCCATTGAGCTCTCCTGCACTGAAGTAGGCTGCATGTCAAGATCTCCCCGAGTAGTGATATCTTTCAAGATTACTGTCACAATAGGACACAAAATGATGACACGGAGATCAGAGCTTTTCAGCAAGAACTAGGAGAAGCCCGAAGAAGGGCCATTTATTTTGAAACTTCAGCATTTATAGTTTTACAAAAATGACTGCAGATTGGAGGGTGGAATCCCCACCTCTCAACTGCGTTGGTCAAACAGACTATCAATCAAGATTCTCCTACTACTACAAAATATGTAAACAATGACAGTCATAAAAACAAAGGATTCTTTATGTGAAAGAAGCGTGAGAAAGTGAGAACTCTGACTCTAATATGAGAACAATCAGAAGGCTGGAAAAAATCAGGGCGACAGATTACTCCTTGAAGTCGAGAGATTCCTTACCGCAACAGATTCTTTGTAAGTGATTAATAGCATGCTAAACTTTGAAATCTTAGCTAAGTGATATAAAGGAGGATCTCCCCAATAGCTTTATCTGACCCTGTCCTCTATGCAGTAAACAATCAAGTGTATTTTGACATCAAATCTTGTTACACTGGTGTTGCATTTACTATCAAACTTTTAAATCACTGTTTTCTAATAATAAACATATTGGTACTTCTCTCTTATGAGTGAACTGGGTGACTCCATCTGTATCATCAGGTTAGTCTGGCATGATTTGCCCTTGGTAAATCCATGCTGATTTTTCCCAATTACCTGCTTCATTTGGTTTGTAATATTCTCTAGGAGGACTCATTCCACTACTTTTTCAGGGACCAAAGTAAAACTAATTGACCTGTAGTTTCCTGGGTCCTCTTTTTTGCCTTCTTGTAGATAAGTATGACATTTGCTTTCTTCCAGTCATCAAGGGTATCCCCTGATCTCCACAACACACATGCCCTGGCAAGGTTTTTGTAGTCTTTGATGGCTGTTTGGCTGGCTTTCCATATTTGGTATGCTTCTTTTTTGCTTTTAAGCATAATCAAAAGTTCATTGTTAAGCCAGGGTGGTGTCTTGTTCCATCTTCTTCCTTTCCCTTTGTAGGACATGGACTGTTCTTGTGCTTCCAGGAGGTTGTTCTTAAATCTTAGTACTCATAAACACCTTTTCCCTCCATGGATGCTTCCTATGGAATCCCTCACAGCTGGGCTCAGAGCATATTGAATTTGGGACTTTTAAACACCAGTCTTTGTCCTACTACAGGCCTTCAGCATGCTCAGTAGGATCTTAGACTCCACAATGTGCACAATGTGATTGCTTTATATAAGGATACCATTGAGCTACACTCAAATTTCTCTGTTACAGAAAGTGCAACTCCACCTCTTCTTCCCTTCCTATCTTTCTGAAAGAGTTTGTAGCCATTGATCATGGTCTTCCAGTCATGTGAGTTTTCCCACCAAGTTTCTCTGATTCCTATGACATCATAACTCTCAGACTCGACACAGAGCTTCAGTTCCTCCTGTTTGCTGTCCAGACTATGTGCATTGGTATATATCTACTTGAAGTGGCTGGACTTTGGGTTCTTCATTTGGAAAGGGTTGGAAAGCATTCCTTGCTACTCTTGTAGGTGTGCTCCTCCACCCTGTTGCTTATGAATATATACATGTCACAGCTGTGGACCCTATCCCCATGTAGTAAACAAGTAAAGACTTGGATTAATTTAGTGCCTAAGAGTATATGTTTGCAGGTGGTCTTCTAAATTGTTATTGCACAGCAGGCTCAGTGTGACTCTCATCCTAAAGTAATATTCTTAAATATAAATAGATGTCATTCTGATTTTCCACTTGAGTAAAGATCAGTGCAGAATGTTTCCTCTTCATTCTTATGTTTAAAATAGCATACGATAAATATAAGCAAGTTTCTTAACTCCTGGTATTGGGTTAAATTCTAATCTCAGCCACACAGCATGCATAATCATACATCTCCACAGATATTTTCAGGTACATGGTATTGTTTATAATTCATGCAAGATTACAATCTGACCTGCAAAGAACATTATGGACTCGGAGAATACAGGAAAAATAAGTAGTGCAAAGGAACATTAACAAAAGCATTTCTTGGAGATCTGCACCTCAAGCCCTGAGCTCTGCTCACAGTAACAGACCTTGAGTGGCTATTGGCAACTTTTAAAAATAATGCCTTTATGAAGACATATTTGTATTATGAAATATTTGCATCCTTTCATTATAGCATCCCCACAAGCTTTAGAAAGTTTGGCAGGCGGATAGGAAACATTTAAAGAAAAGCATTGCTAGTTGTAGCATCAACACCATCACTTTTAAAATATAAAATTAGCTCTCTTTTTGTAACCTAATTTCTCAGGAGTTGGAAGTTAGCCCCACAGAAGCAAGCCAGCTCTTTGGCTTTAGATGAGGTTTGGGGTGAATCACAGCTAGCCCATGGCTCCTCAGCATGCTCTGACAATGTCTTTCAGCCCTGGCTCTGCACTGACCTCTTTCAGGATCTAATTGGAGGATAACCCTTATCTCTTTGTGTTAAATCTGAGAAGGTGCAAGTTACAATTAATAATAACACTTAGTATTTTCTATCACTCCATGTATCTTCAAAGTGCTCTGTAATGTGTTGCATTAACATTACACATTTGTAGCAGGACATCTTGCCCCTCACAAGAGCTTACCTCTTGTTTGCTAACTAGTCAGATAACTCAAACAGGACAAGCTGTCTTGAAGTGAGTTATGATGCCATGGGGTCAATACTGGTCTGGCATCTGGAAGATAAGCTGGATTTCTGACTGCCAGACACCTTGCTTTATAAACTATAAAAGATACACCAAACTTTCACAAAGCAGAAATCCTCTATACATTCTGTGGAAATGTGTGAGTAGGGACGCCTGCTTCGTGTTTACTCCCCTGGAGGTTAAGTGAAAGATATCTGTGTACATTATTGTCATTTTGGTGGTAAGTTATATTTGACTTCTAATCAATACTATTTCTTTTGCTAGCTTTAATATAAGTACCTTGATATTGTGTACTGTTTTATGCTATGCTGTAATCTACTAGTAGGTTTTTAGTTTTATACTGTGTAGTAATTCTGATTAAGATCTTTCATCTGTTATCTTCTTTCTGTTTAATAAATAGTTCATTTTCTAAATAGACCTGATCTGCCATCCTTAGAACTTGCAAGCCAGAGTGATTTCTTAAATTCAAACTGTTGCCAAAATCTGAAGTTAAGGAAGGGCTTGTCTAAAGCTTCCACTCATCCCATGACAACATTGCCTTTCTGTGCAAAAATACTGTGACAAATTCAGTTCTTGCTGTAAGTAAAGGGAACTCTACCAACATCTGTGGTGTGGTATTTACCTGCTTACACCCATTTAGCCCACAAAAATATGTTTAAATTAAATTAAGTGATTGAGAGAGGATTACTCAAACTGATGTAAACAAAGGAAATTCAGTATTAGGGTCAACAGCATAACTAAACTTGCATTGCTGAGGCTTGTGTGTTAATAGAGGAAAAAAGTACCAGTCTGAACTCAGAAAGATAGAAAAAGGGCAGAGCAATATGCATAAGAACTAGGCCCTTTTCCAGCTAAGAATTCCCCTGAGTACAAATTATGGGATAAGATCTCAGTTGTTTTTCTGCCAATGTTACCTTTCTCAACAGCACCCAGAAGGGAAAGCGTATGTAACTTCTTTTTAAAGGAGTTTAAAGTATGTTAGCAAACATACGTGCCCCCTCACTCTCCTTCCTCCCAGCAGCTGGTCTCACCCATCCTTTCTGCTGCCTAATGAGCTATAAGACTCTTTCCTCATAGCTGTATCTGGTTTAATGAAGTCAAGACTGGATTTCACTCTCCTTGTTTTTCCTTAAAATGTTTTTTCTTAGACCAGTTAAAAACATTATCATGGAAAATAATGTGGCAAGACAGAAAGGCTGAAGACTGATTAAACCTGAATGTAAGCTGTTCTGTAACAAATATTGCTGATATGTAGGCAATAACCCTAAATAATTGCCTTCATTATTTATATGCCAGTAATTGTTTTTAAAGGGTACATTATATCATAAGCTGCTTAACAAGTGATTACATGCTAAGATTTTGTGCTATTTTATAGTCATGAACTCTGTGAATACAGGACAAAATATACATCATAAAAGCAGGTGATCTGGTTATTTTACAGCTTCAACTCAAAATTTTCAGTGTCTTAGCATTAATATGCATGCTTTTGTTCAAAGCTGCTTGTATGTCTAAGACAACAAGCCTTTTCTATGTATTTCCCACAATATTTTAGAGTTCAACTATACAACATTGTACTGCTAAACAATACTATATATATTTACAGTTCATGTATAAGTTCATGTCCTAGGGTGACTTTATGATGCTTGTATCCCCAATTGTCTGTTCTGTTTATGTTATATATTATGTTCTTTACCTTTAAGACTGGTTTCGAGAGTGAAGCGGGGAGAAAGAGAAGCGCTGAGTTTGTTTTCAGAAACTGCACTCACTCCTCCATATTCTGCTCCTGGACTGTGTTGCCTCCAGCATGGACAGACAGCAGGACAGAGATCTCCTTTGTCTTTAGTTGGTTTTAGCTAGCTGAGGCAGACAAGTTCCCCAGACTGTTTTTTTTCTTTTTCTTGAAACTGTTTAAACCTGTTTTGGACTGAAAACCCAGAAAATACCGGGAGCTCACACCTACGGCCCACTGGGGCCCAGGACAGCATTGTCCAGCGCCGGAGAGACTGATGGGAGACTGAGCGAGCAGAGCTGCAACCCACGGCAAGGACTTTCTCAAATTTGCCATCTCACTTCAGAGTGGCAAGAGGTTTTATTGTTTAATATTATTCATTTTTTGTGCTTGTGAACTCTTTGCTTGTTGAATAAACAGTTTTTTCCACTTTTCTCTAAGGAAACTTTTTTCCCAGACCAATTGGGGGAGGAGCCGCTTGGGTTTGCTTTCTAGAGGGACCCCATTTGGAGATTTCCTCCCAGATTTGCCTTAAACCAGGACAGTTCACTATAAAGAAAGCATATGAAAAATAATTCCTTTAAACCTGTAGAAATACTCATGCTACTATGGCTGTTGGTATTATAAAGCTATCTCTTGTTTATTGCAAGGTGTTGCTACTTTTTGCACTGTCATTTAGATGGCCTAAATATGAATTTCTATTAGTGTAGATTGAACTTCAAATGTTAAGGATTTCACATTTTTTGAGATAATTGCAATATTCTTGTAATGCTTATTTTGACTGGTTTTAATCTATCTTAACTCTATTGTTAATATAATTTTGGCCTAGGAATACTTTATAGTATACTATACAATAGGTATAATGAAATAACCAGGGGATAGCTTTGCATTAAGATTATGTATAGCAATTTGATGTCTGCACTGTGAGAACTAATGGCACCTGTGGAGCTGGAATTGCTAATAATTTGCTGAGCACACCTTGGGTATGTATTTGCATAGCAACTACCAAAATGTGTTGATATTTGCCTTCAGAATGAATGAAGAGCAATGTCTTGGGGTGATTTTATGATGATACTTGAAACGGGAGTGGAAAGGACTCTACAACTAATAATAGTTGTTAGAGCGGTATGTATTTAATCAACGCCGAGATGCGTGGGGAATAATTTCACCAAAGACACACATACCCACCCGAGGTCTTTCCCCTTATTATTCCCCAGGGTCTTAAATATGCATAACATTGCATAATCTGCCTCATACATATTCATTCCCTGGCCCTGCCCTTTCTCGCCTCATATGGTAATTAACTCCACACCCATCTGGGCATACTCAGTTTGTTGTGGTGGTCTTCTGGGGGTCTCGGAGGATGAAGGAAATGGAGTCTTCTTCAATTAACTCTTCACCTTTACCTCTTCTGTGTGGCTTCTGGCTCTCTTTGGCATTTTTTCAAGGGGGTACTCAGTTTATGCTGGCTAAGAGTCTGTGTTCTCTCTCTTTATCTGCATTCTTGGCCTTGTTGTCCCAGGGTGTTTACATTTTTCCCTTTATTATCACCAAGGAGTCCCAGATGCTTTTGGTTCTTTATAATATATAAAAGGTTAACAGACACAGCGTTAGGTATCCACTAAATGCCTTCTAAAATGCGATTTAATATATGTTCTAAAGCACCATTTGAAATACATTTTAACATACAGAGGCCTAGTATAAAGGATCATCTAAAATTCTCAAATCTCATTCTCAGTGCTAATCATCCCCTTATCATCTGCTTTATGCCCAAAAATGTCAGTGGTATCTTTAGGATGAACCAGGGGGTGGAGCCGGAGCCTGGGAGCCCTGGACATGGGCTCTGTTCAGTCTCTCTCTGGCGTGGTCGGCAGCTACACAGATTGTTATTTCATTGCCTTTGCTAGATTAATTTTCACCAATTTAGACAAAAAACTTCTGGGGTTTTTTTTTTTTGTTTGTTTGTTTTTGGGGTTTTTTTTCCCTCTCCTGGCCTGCAGGCTTTTCACCAGCAAAACCTTTTGGTAGCTTTTTGGGTTTTTTCTTCTCTACAGCCCCAGGAGCCTGCAGGGCAGCCCTGGTTGGTCCAAACCCTGAGAAAGACCAAACCAACAAAAGAAGAGACATAAAAATCCACCAGTTTTGCCTGCTGTGAGGAGGAAAACTGGCACCAGATGATCATCAGGTTTCCCATCTGCTCTGCTCCAGGCTGCTGTGTGAACTCCTCTTCCCCTTCCTGGAGACAAAAGGGACTAGTTGCCATTTTGTTTTCCGAGTCATGTTGTCAGCCCATGTATTTTTCTTCCCTGGGCATTTTTGAGGTGGTTTTCTTTGTTCTGCTGTGGGGGGGGGGTGGGGGGGGTGGGGGGGTCGGGGTGGTGCATGTGTGTGTGTATGATGCTGTTTTGGTTTTACCCTTTTTTTCTTTTATATATTCTCTGTATCCTTTACACATATACTTGTAGCTTTGTAGCTTCATATTGTAGCTTAGTTTCAACATTTTCCTAGGCAGAAAAACAAAAAAAAGTTTCCAGGATTCCTATGCTATCTTGGCTCTCCTTAGAAACCAAGGCTGAAACCTGCTTTCTGAGACACGCTTTTGTAAACAGGGCCTGGATCTCTTCCTAAGGGGGGAGAATCTAGAAAGTACTAGAACTGGGGGGGGTTACTTCACCAGGCAAGTTCCTAATTGGGGGGTTCTTGCCAGATATGCTAATTTGCAGAATCTATAAAAATTGTACACGCGTCATGCATAGGGTGCATCTTTGGCGTTTTCTACCTGACAAATTTGTGCACCTGAGGATCCTCATATAAAGGTACCTTTTTAATCACCCTAATTGTGTCTGACTTGTACTTTTAGAGCCAGAGAAAAAGGCATTATGTGGCTGGAGTGTAAGTTTTTGGGAGTCCATATCTAGCATTTATTCAATCCTTTTCTGTGCCTTGCTAGCACCCTTCCCCCCCTTTTTTTCTCTGTTAATAAAGTCCTTTTTTTTCACTTTCACCCACTGGTATCAATTTCTCTCATTAGCAGAAGAAAAGGGAGTTATTGAAGCCCTTTCTCTTTAGAGGAAATGCTCATTCCAGAGTGGTTTTCTCCTGAAATTTGCCTTGAAACCGAGACAAGCAAGAATAAGTGACAGTGAAAATAAACATAGGATAGGAAGAAGTATTTAACAGGATAACAAGGAACACTATCTGAGACCTAGGCTTTGTGGGATATTTTTAGAGCCTCCAAAGGGAGAAGCTGAGGCAGCAGATAGTATCAGCACCAGCTGAAGAAAAACTAAATTTTTCTAGCTGTGTATTAGAGGCTAATCTGCTGCCTCCTGCAAGTTGCAGTCTTTCTGAAGTTTGCTGTGAACCTGCTAGGAAGCTGTATACAAGTGACTGCCTCAGATCTGAAGAAACATATATTTCATAACTGGCTAAGTTTCATGTCTCTGACAGTCCCTTTCCCTGAAAGCTCTGCTGGTGAGCCATGACAATAACTACATATAGATCACTTTCAGACATGCCTAAAAGATGAGTATATGTTGAATTTGGAGTGGGGGGTGAGATAAACAAAGCAATTTGGTTGCAAATGAAGTCTTGTCAGTTCAATGCTCCTTGTTAAATGTTCACCCCCTTTGTTAATCACCCTGCCATTTACCTTCTTTTGTTCCCCTTCTGCTGCACCTTCGAGCCGAGCCCCATAGCTACCCCAACACCCAACATAGCAACCAAAAAAGCCAGGGGGAGGGGAGATCCAGCAGACATGCAAATAGAAGTGATGCAGTGCCAGCTGGGAGAAGAAATTAAGAAGAGACCGCTCCAAAACTAGAAAAATTTCATTAGACCAAACCACCAAGACACATGGATGGACCATGCAAGGAGTAAGACTGCCTCCTCCCAAGGTTGAGCGGTTTTCACCCCTCGCCCTGACTCTCAGAGACGTTTCCCAGAGAGGGACTCCCTAGAATTTCAGAGCCAACCAAGCCTTCGGGATCTGCTGTGAGGACCGTGAACCCGACCCTGCCTGCACTCCAGTGGACGAAGCTGCTGCACACCTCCTCAGCCGAGTTGCTTCTGGGAGCAGCAGCAGCATGCACTCGACCCGTCGGGCCCCCACCCTGAGCTGATCACAATAACGGCTTTTAAAAGGAGAAAAATCTCCTGCCTTGTTTATAACAGGGGGTATCAGGAACAGAAATACAGAAATATACTTCTTAAGAAATAAATACAAATGCCAGTTTGGCTTGGCTCCAAAGTTTAATCTACAACAAATAAGAATGCCAGCAACCTCACCAGCAGTGTGGTAAGACCAATCAAGAACTAGTTTATGGCTGCTCAACTGTTGAGGGTTAGGTTTTCTCAAAAGAATTTCTTCCCATTTGTTGTCAAGGAGATGCGGGGGGGAGGGGTTCAGCTTTCTAGGTGAATAGGCAGGGATAAAGAGATAAAATAAATAGACAAGTACCTTGACTTACCACTGAAATTGTTTTTGGGGAGGGGAACTGGGCTTTTGGGCAGTCTATTAGCTGGGGATAGGCAGTCTTTGCCCTGCTTGGATGTGGATACTGAAAGTGAGAGATCAGGCAGCAACAGCAGAGTCTGAGTCTGTGTGAAATCAAGTAACAACTTTCTCACACTGGCCTGAGAAATTGTGAGGAGGAATCAAAAACAATCCTTGGAAGGTGGAAAACCGTTAGCAGGTGGTGTTTTTCTGTCACTCTGATTTTTTCAGCTTTCTGATGTTTTCATAGTTTCTGAATTCTTTCTCACACGAATGTTATAAATAGAAGTAATGTTTATTTAATATACAAGTATGCTTTTCATTCCTCTCTTGAAGAGGGAACAATTGATAGACTTTTAGTTTGACCAATGTGGTTAGAGAGGTAGCAACCTTATCCTCTAATCCATGGTCTAGGTGAAAATACTATATAATTAGTCAGACAATAAAAGTCGGGGCTTTTGCCCTGGGAACTAGACAGAGTCTGTGTGTTCCTTTCGTGTCCTATTGCGACATTTTTTTAACTTGTTTTTTACTTGGAAAAAACGGTCAGGGGGTGTGTAAGAGTCAGGACTTGGTGGTCCCTGGTTTTGCCTCACAATCCTTCATCAAGGAAGAAAGCAAGGGGCTTGGGCACCTAAGCCACGGTGCGTGTTTGGCAAGCATTGAACTGCAGGTATGTCCACTGGACCGGAGCTGGCTGCTCCCATGGAAACTTGTATGAAGACAATGGACAGTTTGGACAGCCTGTGCTTACCAGCAGCTAGGGACCAGACCTGCTTGTCCCAAACTCGCCTGCTGAATGGTCGCACCTGGTTCCCAGAGCAACGGACCTCACCACAATGACTCTCAGGTGCCCCCCACTTCTGCCCGTCTTGGCCGAGTGCCCCCCGCTTCTGAAATGACTATAAAAGCTGCCCCTCTGTGGCTCACACTTTGAGATCTCCCCACGGCGAAGACGACGGATCCATTGGCATGACGCCACGAGGATGCCGCTCAGCCGTGGTAGCTATATACCCCCTGCCCCCCCTTTCCTCGCTCTGTATCCTATGTTTCCTTTCTCATTCCCTCTATCGCAAGTGTCGTTGGCATCAATAAAGGTGCATTTGTGTGTGTAATTAAATATTTGTCCCCTCGAGTACTTTTTGCACTCTAAAGATCACAAGAACCTATTACGATTCCTTTTTGGATTGTGAAAGGGTGTTGTTCTGAGTGTCCAATAGTGTTTCTTTCTCGGAACTGTCTATAAAAGGATGGTGAAAAATAAAGATATCTCTCTCTCGTCTTAGAAATCAGAAGTCTGCATGTTGTTACTACCGCCATTCCTAATCAATAATGACACTTGGAGGGGAAATGGTTGCAGTTTTTGGTGCTGGACTTCTACCCAGGGGCTCAGTGCTGCTGTGGAATTCTTCTTGCTGCCTGTTGGTGAACCTACTGCTTGCAGGAGCTGCCAGTTGACTAGGACTTTTCAGCACTCACCATTGCCAGGAGACCCCCACTATCTTTGTGGGTGTTTCAGGAGACAACAGGGCCCCCCACCTCCTCCCTCTCTCTGGAGAGAGGGTCCCAGCTTCTGGTTGACTGGAACCTTGGTGGCTGCCATCACCAGGATATGCATCAGACGTGAGAGCCTTGGGGAAACTGAACTACCCCCCCACCTTCTCTCTCTTTCTGAGACCACCATTAACCCCTGGGGAAGCTCAGGGCTTGCATTGGAGTGCCCCCTAAAGCCGCAAGGGAGTCACGGCAGTCTCTCTGCCCCATCTGAGACAACAGCACCCCCTGCCATTTGTGGTCATAACTACACCAAAGAGGGACTTGCTTAACAGGTGGGAAAACTTCTGTTACTGGGGGGGTTTTTTGTTTTTGTTTGTTCTGTTTTATATATATTTGCTAGTGAAGAACTGTTATTACTTTTCCTATAGTTTTGCCTGGAAGCCCCATAATTTTGAAGTTATAATGATTTGGAGGGAGGAGGCCATCTTTCCATTCCAGGAAAGTTTCTGCCTTTCTTGGCAGACGTCTCTCTTTTAAACCAGGACACCAACCCATAGAGTATTGCTCTAATCATGAAAGCCTTGATGCTGGGTTTCACAATAGAAAATTGAAACTCATTCTGTTCAAATGTGAAACACTCACTGGTTCAGCTCACAACAAATATTAAACATGCATGGTTTTCAAGTGGATGAGGCCTGGTCCTCTGCATAGATCATGATCATTTTTAAAAGTAATATAGAGTACCTCTGCTGCAACAGTTTATACTTGCATCTAATATAGTCATAGTGCTGACACAGTGTTCACTATGTAAATCCCTAAGAACAGGTAACGTATGAAAACTGGCATTATTCTACAGACATGATCACCACAGGGATATGTATAGAGGGCAACTAAACCCACATCTCATCAACATGAAATTAGTTTTTGTTATAAATACATATTATAAAATTGGCTTTTCGCAAATATTAAGATGAATGCTATATGTATAATGTTGGGATAACTTTGCTGTAAGGATATAGTTTTTATTTCTGCTATTAACAAAACTTAGAAATGGTAGTGAGATAGCTGATATATAGTTATGCCTGTAATTGAACTATCTGCTTGGTTGAGATAACATCCAGTGAACATGATACGGACCCTGCTGATGACATGTTAACTATCAGAACCTGCCATCTGTTGAAAGAATGGAACAAAGCCCAAACTGGAGGTGATAATGAAGGAGGACAAAAACCACAGCCAAGAAACATGCATGCTCTAAAAAGGTGGACCCAAGGAGAGGCCATGCAAAATAGTTCCTGGAATATGTAAACTATTTTGTGGGAAAGTATGAATATGCATAATGGTCTATGAATATGCAACAGGCTGATGCAATGGAAAAGGTATTTAAGGAGCATTAGCGAAGATGATAGGTGTGCTCTTGGCTGAATGCCAAGCACTTGGCCATTTAACCTTTTGCTTTATCTCTGTCTCCTATTGTCTTTTTATTAAACCTTTTAAATTTTACCAGGAAAGTGAACCTTATTTTTCAGCGTTTTTACAGGGTTTATTAGACTGAGATTTAAAGAGAGTGTTGGGGGTTAGGCTTGTTTCTTTTTTTTTTTCCACCTATAGAATTTTTTCCCAAGCGTTGCGAGGCAACTAATTACTGAGTACTTTTTGGTGCTCAGGTGAAACAAAAGGATGGAGCAGGGCACTTTAGCTACACCCTTTGTTTCCGGGAGTTTCTCTCGCGGGGGGGGGGGGGGGGGGGGGGGGGGGGGCTGGGGGCAGCTTCACTTTTTAGTGTGCTCGGCATTGGGGAGGATGAGGCTGCTGTTGCTGCGGGAGTTTTTTACTAGCACCACCCGGGTCTGATCCTGAGGAAAGCTACCATCATTCTGCTCGTGTGCCCAGGAAAACTCCTGAATTCTCCTTTTGCTGCCTTGCTGGAGCTAGCCCGGCCCTGTCCCACCGCCGCTGCTTCCTCGGCGCTGCTTTGAGGCTGTTCTGCACCGCGGCCCCACACTGCCCTCCCTGCCAGACATCCCTGCCCTCCAGTGACCACCGACGGAGCTCTGGATTGTATCCGATCCACCAGCCCGAGATCCCTCACCGTTCCAGCTTGGTGCCTTTTTTTTCGGAGTCCCAAGAGACCAGACTGCCCCGGGTTTTGTGAAACCAAGCCCCATCAAAGTCCCTGGTTCTGTTTGCTATTAATTGCTGTAGTTGTTGTTGTTTGTTTGCCTTGTTATACCTATTAGTAAAGAACTGTTATTCCTATCCCCATATCTCTGCCTGAAAGCCGTTTTAATTTTTTCTAAATTATAATAATTTGAGGGGAGGGGATTTGAATTATCCATTCCAAGAGAGGCCCTGCCCCTCTTTAGCAGATACATGTTTTCTTTCAAAACCCATACAGAGAGGTATAGAGTCTTGAAAATATATTCTTTGCTCTTCAACCATCAAGTTTTCTTGAAGGTAAATCCTGATATAAGCTATGATATGGAGAACCTTGATTTCATTTCTTCCACTGAGAAAGTATGCCTTTTATCCTTCAGAGTCCAGGAATAATGTGGAAGTTATTCACAAGTATGTGCACTGAATAGTAGCAGAGCGCATTCCTGGTTAAAAGGGGATGAGTCAGTCATAGGAGAACCCGTGCATATCCCTCATCAAAAGATTTTACCTATTGTAATAATGAAGTTCCCCTGTAATGTGTATTTTGGAGTTACGGAATTCTGCAAAGAGAAACATAAGTCCTTGTTTCATTCTGATGCACCCCGTATAGCATAAAGCACATTAAAAAAAACCCTCCATATAAACAGATAGTTAAATACTGGTTTGGTTTGTACACTCAGTCAGTATACAAACTTTGACAGAGTTTTTTTAGTTTGTGTCTTGGTTTAAGACAATGTAAGAGGTAGACACTCTGGAATGAGTTGCCTCCCCTTATAGTTTTAACCAATCCCTTTCCATCAATAAAGAGAAATTAAATACAAGTAGATACAAGTGAAAAAATAACCATTTAATAACAAGTGAAAGAGAAACAGGAAAAGATAATAGTAAGCTGGGAGCATATGTCGATCTGTTGGAAGGACGGAGGGCTTTGCAGAGAGACCTGGATCGGTTGGATGGATGGGCAGAGTCCAATAGGATGAAGTTCAACAAATCCAAGTGCCGAGTCCTTCACTTTGGCTACAATAACCCCCTGCAACGTTATAGACTGGGGACGGTGTGGCTGGACAGTGTTCAGGCAGAAAGGGACCTGGGAGTTCTGGTTGACAGCCAGCTGAACATGAGCCAGCATTGTGCCCTGATGGCCAAGAAGGCCAATGGCATCCTGGCCTGTATCAGGAATAGTGTGGCAAGCAGGAGCAGGGAGGTCATTCTTCCCCTGTACTCGGCACTGGTGAGGCCCCACCTTGAGTATTGTGTCCAGTTCTGGGCCCCTCAGTTTAGGAAGGACATTGAGATGCTTGAGCGCATCCAGAGGAGGGCAACGAGGCTGGTGAGAGGCTTGGAACACAAGCCATATGAGGAACGACTGAGGGAGCTGGGGTTGTTTAGCCTGGAGAAAAGGAGACTCAGAGGTGACTTTATCACTCTCTACAACTTCCTGAAGGGTGGTTGTAGTCAGCTGGGGGTTGGTCTCTTTCTCCAGGCAACAATGGACAGAACGAGAGGACACAGTCTCAAGCTGCGTCAAGGGAAATATAGGTTAGATCTTAGGAAGAAGTTTTCCACAGAGAGAGTGATTAAGTACTGGAATGGCCTGCCTGGGGAGGTGGTGGAGTCACCATCCCTGGATGTGTTTAAAAAAAGACTGGATGCGGCACTCGGTGCCATGGTCTAGTTGAGGTGTTGGAGCATGGGTTGGACTAGATGATCTTGAAGGTCTCTTCCAACCTAGAAATTCTGTGATTCTGTGATTCTGTGATTCTGTAAATAATCACTAGATACAAAATTGCTAAATCTCACAAAACTGCCCCTCGGAACAAAAGAAGAAACTTAAAGTTACAGAATGCCCCTCCTTTTCAAGATAGCAGCCTCCACTGACAACCTCGTGGCTTGAAAGACAAAAGGAAAATGGCAACCGGCTTTCCCCCTCAAGATGGTGCTTTTCACAAGTAATCGAACAGTCTGTGAGACAAAAAGATGGCAGACAAAAAAAAAACACAACACCCTCTCGGAAAGGTAGGAACTTACGAAGCAGTTCTAGTGGCACATGAGAATTGCTGAATCTTTGCCCAGGGAACTCCGGCCCCGCGGTGTCAGCCTCTGGTTGGTTGAGTGCCGGTGCCATTGTCTCACTGCCTCCCTCTGCCACCCTCTGGACTCTGCTGGCATTGGTGCTGCTGCTTCTGGGACTGGTGTATGTGTGTGTGAGGAATGGTCTCCTCAAGCACCAAAAACAGCAACCCCTGGCCCCAGCCAGCCCTGTCCTTGTGCTTCTGACCGACGTTGCAAGATTCACTCTGAAGCAGTTTTTGATTGTGAAATGGCTTCTTGGGTTGATACTGTTGCGAGTCTGAAAAGAAAGTGCGAGTCTCTGCCTCCCAGCTTGAACAAAGGCAAAAGAGCATGATCCAAGAGGCAAGAGAGGCACTCTGCCTGAGTCCAAGATCATGAGGCCAGAGCGAACTCGGCTTCAGTGCTCTGTCTTTTTAAAGGGACTGTGGCAACCCCCGGCCCCATTTCCAGCTGCAGTGCCAGGTCTTAAAGAGACAGAAACCATTTTTTTTGGCACAGATAGATATGGAATACAATAACATTTTGGATTACCCAGGGCAGCTTGTTATGAAAAACTGTTCTGTGACAAATATTTTACTTTTATTTATTAAGATATAGTTTTTCTTATTTTTTGCAAATAGAAAAAGAATGAGATGGAACAGAACATGAGGAAAAAATCCTTTTATGCTGCTGTTAATCCATAATTTTCACTAGAATAATACAGAAAATTGTATTTCAACATCTGGTGATTCAGTTTATTACTAATGTGTTGTTTGTTTTTTTTTTTTTTTTTTTTAGAATGCCTAGGACTAATTCTTTTCAAATTACAGAAAGATATGGGCAAGACTTATGATTAGAATAAACTGAGACAATTTGAGTAATGAAGCACAACCAGCAGAGCAAGGGAGGTGATTCTCCCCCTCAACTCTGCCCTTGTGAGACCCCATCTGGAGTTGTGCATCCAGCTCTGGGGTCCCCAGCACAAGAAGGACATTGATATTTTGGAAGGAGTTCAGAGGAGGCCACTAAGTTGATCACTGCTGGAGCACCTCTCCTGTGAAGACAGGCTGAGAGAGTTGGGATTTTTCCACCTGGAGAAAGCTCTGGGGAGACTATAGTACCTTCCAGTACCTAAAAGAGGCCTATAAGACAGCTGAAGAGGGACTTTTCACAAGGGCACGTACTGATAGGACAAGGGGGAATGGCCTCAAGCCAAAGAAGGGTAGATTTAGGTTAGATATTAGGAAGAAATTCTTTCCTGTGGAGGTGGTGAGGCACTGGCACAAATTGCTCAGAGAGGTTTTGGGCTCCCTCTCCCTGGAGATGTTCAAGGTCAGGCTGGATGGGGCTCTAAGCAACCTGGTCTACTGGAAGGTTCCCTGCCCATGGCAGGGGGTTTAGAATGAGATGATCTTTAAGGTCCCTTCCAACCCACACCATTCTTTGAAGCACAACTAAGAAAAGTGCATATAAAAAGAATATTCCAATTCCATGCTAAGAAAATTTAACTGGAAAGTAGATTATCTCCTATCATCTGAGGTGAGGTTGTATGGTACCTCCCCAGTGATTGTCTGCCAACCGTTTGGTGGTTTATGGATCTCCTATACACTCTTTCATATTTTTGCACCAGCTCTTCCTGCACTCCAAAGACTAAACTGCTTCTCATAATCATCTTCTCTGTTTACTGTAACTTGCCCAAAGTAGTGGCATTATTCAGTCTCATTTAGTTTGGCACCATTAATCTGCATATCGTTTCCTTCTGGCACTTTTTCTGACCTTCATAATCTCTGTTTGCTCATGCTCCTCCTATGTCTGTTTCCTTGTTTTACTGCCATCAGTTTGCTACTCCATCTACTTTTAAAGAAAAAACAAATATTACCACTTGGCTACGTCATCTTCATGCAGGAGTTCCTGCCCCCTTTTCCCATTAGATTCTTCTGATGTGGGCTGTCAGTATGCTGACCATGCCTACAGTGTGATCTTTAGATCAGAGTCTATGTTTCTATTTGAGTCACTGTTTGTGGCTCTATAAAATGCATTTACTATAGACACCTATCTTGAGATCCTCCATAGTTCCCCATTGATGCCTTAAAGAACCTAGAAATGTGTCGCGGTCGAGGGAGATGGAGAGATGACACATCAGTTTCATGCAGCAGAGAGAGTGTCTTTAATGGCATGCCTGGCTCTTATATAGGCTATTCAAAAGATTCCACGTTCAAACCTGATTGGCTATGATTGGTTACCACCCAGCTCACTGGCCAATAGCTACCTGATTATGTTCATCATCAGGGATTGACTGGCATCTGCTCTCTGTAGCCAAGTCCCTCTTCCTCTTATGAGGCATACAGTCCAGCTGTATGCTGTCATAGTTCCCCCTTTCTGTTTTCAAAATATAAAAGCTGTGTTTATCGTCCCTCTGCGGGGCCCCTTGCAGAAAGGACAACAAACATGGTACAAGGAGAATAAAATTCTTCACTAAACTCAACAAGTCTAGTCTTTCTAGCTATTGGTGTGTCCCATCAAAATTTTTACAATCATGTCCAGGAGCTATCAAAGGCACAATGTTACTGGGTGGCATGCTGCAGGCTAATTACTTAAAACTTACAACTTGAACGTTACAAACAAACCAACTTAAAAACTGTCAGAGGTAACATTGAAAACTATCAGAGGTAGCATTTCCTTTTGCTAGTAATGTCCTTAAAGTGTCTGACTCTTGAAGTTCAGGTGAAGTCACAGTTGAGTTGTCATTCCAAAGGTCTCAGATTTCCATCCAGCTGGTGCAGAGGGTTGTTACCCATTGAATACCAGCATCTGTGGAAATACATGCATACCCTCACCCCCAAGTGACAAGGTCCCAAGGACCTTCCCATTTGTTAGTAATGAGGTCCTGTACCAATACCTTAGGTTTAGGTAACTGGATGTCACTAGAGGACTGTAATAACAAGAAATGATTTAAGATGACAGGGTTTTGGGAGTTTTGCAATACTGTTAGATGGTTTAAAGTGTACAGGGCTTTGGCCACCCTACTCTGTGGGGTCTCACCACACATCCCCCTTTTCTGTTTTTCAAAGATACACTAGCTGTGTCAGCATGTCTGGTTGTGGTGAGTTGGTGATAGCAGCCTACAACTTCGTAAATAGTTTGGGCTGCTGAGACTAATACATGTGACTTCAGAATAAAAATTTGTTAGTCAGCCTCACAGATAAAAATTCAGTGGATTATGGTCTTTTGGAAAATTCTTTAAGAAGCCTTACGTTTACAAATGCTGGCTGTCAGGCTGGAGTACAATAGTTTTTTTTAACAGGATCATTTAAAGGTTTTCAATGCTCATGCAGGCCTTGACCTGGTGAGCACTAGTCAATCAAAATGCATATTTCTAGGTGTTTTGAATTTGATTTTTTACGTTTTCATCTCTGTGTTGGGGGTTGGGTTTTTTCTTTCCTTTTCTTTCCTTGTTACCTGTGGATTTTTTTTCTCATTGAGTTACTAAGAAGCACTGATGGCTGGATGTTTGAGATTGTGGGGAGGGGAAACTCTCACTCACTTGATATAGGCCTTTGGAGGGGGATGGTGTAGCTGCTGCTTGGGGAAAGGAACTCACTGCTACTGCAGAAGTCCAGATCGGTCCTATTTTCTCCCAACCCTTCAACCAGTTCTTTGTGCCTATTCTACCAGCTTTTGAAGGGTTTAAATTTCCTCTAGATACTAACCAAGTGTTGCTGATAGGCCTAGTCTATTTAGCATTCAGAGATAAGGTGAGGTTGACTTGGATAACTGCACAGCCACCTACCCCAGAGACTAGGGATGCTGCCACAGAGCCTTACAGGGCCCCATGGAATAGGGATGCTGCCACAAAGCTTGACACTGCCCCAGAGACTAGGGATGCTTCCCCACAGCTTGACCCTGCCCCACAGTCCATCTCAGAAATTAACCACCCAGACTGGGTAGGGATCCTGTTGAAGGAGATGGACCAGATGCTGAAAGAGTACATTTCCCCAGCTGGTGGGAAACCCTCCCCCTGCCTTGAAGAGGGAGAGTCTGACGGTGCAGTAGTGGAACCCACAGACATTACAACCATCCAGGTTCCAGCTGAACCACAAGGGCAGTCACAGCCAGCAGCAGTCGCCCCTGTGGAAACGAAGAAGTCTAAGATGAAATCAGTGCACTCAGGTAATAAGTATAAGAAAGGAGGGCCCTCACAACCCACAGGGGAGCCAGAGGTTGAGATCATCACTGAGTCCCTGATGTATGAAAGTCTCCTTAATCTGCAAAAAGATATTGCACGATGGGGGTGTGAGGCTTATACAGCCTGGTTACTTCAGGTCTGGGACCTTATAGGTACAGACGTGCAACTGGTGTGACTCAGGTGTGAATCGGGTATTTGTAATGATGCCTTAAGTTTTAGCTTTCATGTTTTCCAGATTCTGTGCTGCCTAGAGGTATAGTTCTGAGCCTCATATTAAGTGCTAGTAAGCTCTCTCCACAGAGTAGGTAGACAAAACAAATCCTTTTCCTGCTGAAGACCAAGGGCAATGAGTATAACTTTCAAGCCCCAAAGCACAAACAATGGTGGACTGAAGAGAGAAACAAGAAGGATGAGACCTCACAACCTGAAACTGCAATTGGACAATTAAACCCCAATATGCAAATGGACCAAAACTTATAAAAGTGTAAGACCTCGTGACCGGTTGTCCACTTTTCGTGGCCATTTTTAGTCCACCTTGGATGTAGCCCTGGTCAGGCTCTTGTCCTGCCCAAGGTGTACCCTAAAGGCCTTTCAATAAATATCTACTTTATTCTCTAGCTCTGTCCAGTCTCTGTTTCAGGTCAGCCTGCCTAAGGCATCAGTAAGGGAGCCAGGGCCCCTTTCCCTCTGGGAGTGGCTTTTAATGAGTGTAAGAGAGAGGTTTGTCCACAGAGAGAATGCACGAGTACCATCATAAATAGCCCTGGAAGACCTTTGAGGAAGGGATTCAACAGCTGAGAGAAGTGGCGATATTGGAGGTACTCTTTGGGAGGGGTGGATAGCATGATTATGACCTCGACAAGGTCAGGTGCACAGGGCAAATGTTGTGGAATCTGGCAAATCAAGGACCATCTCAATACACCACCTTCATTGCAATGATTAATGCAGATAAAAACCAAGAGACAGTGGGTTCTGTTGCCAACAAGCTTAGAAATTACAAGAGCATGATCAGTGGCCCGATGCAGGCTCATGTCTCTGCCGTGGTTAAGGAACTCAAAGAGGAGTTTAAAGAGGAAATGAGGAAGATGAGAGAGGAGGTGAGGAAGATCAATGCAGCACCAGTGCAAGTCACAGGCCCCAAAGTCAGAGCCCAACGTCCCCCAGCTAGAAAGAGAGGGTACACCCCACGAGCTGACCTGTGGTCCTTCCTGCGCGACCATGGGGAAGACATGGGAAGGTGGGATGGGAAACCCACTTCTGTCCTGGCAGCATGGGTGTGTCAACTCAAGGAGGGAAACACTAACCAAAGGAGTTCCACTAAAATGAAGGTAGCCTCGGCCTCTCATGACCGAGTCACCAGGTATTAGAGAAGGGAGGATGATCTGTCCGATCCCCTTGAGGGAACCTCTACTATGTATGCCCAGGGAGGAAATGATAACCAGTGCTAGAGGGACCCTGCCTCTAGCCAGGAAGAGGTACAGGAAAACCGGTCTTTTGGAAAGTGTGGATCCAATGGCCTGGCACATCATAGCCACAAAAATATGAAGTGTTAGTTGATACTGGTGCACAGTGTACCCTAATGCCATTGGGACATGTAGGGGCAGAACCTGATTCCATTGTAGTGGTTTCACATTCGCTAATTTCTGCTTCCCATAATTACTGTAGTGGTGTGAGTGCCCATTAGAATTATTTACTCTTTTTCTGCTGTAAGATAGGATTAGGAGAAAAGTAAAGCAGGCCCAAAACTTAAAAGGTATGAAGACAGGTTTATTAACAAAACTATAAAAGAGAAAAAATTAATAAGAATTAGAATAAAACCTTCAAAACACATCCCTCTCTCCCAACAGCTTCTTTTCTTTCTCACAAACATATAAAGACAAAACTCAGAACTCTAGGTCCATACCACTTAAAAAATAGTCTTTTATCAGTCCATTTAGAGAGAGGAGTCTCTTTTGGTCTGTTATGGTAACTTTTCACAAGAAAGAACAGTCCTCTTTAGGCTCTTAACTCTCACAAAAGCAGCTGCCCGGGGAAATCTGCAGTTGTGAAAACCCTCCCATATTATGAAGACTTTCCTGCAGCTGCATATGGGCCATGAAGTTCATTGGAGTATCATTTAAAGATGAGCAGTTCCAAATGCAAAGGTTTTTCTTCATCTGTCTCTAAAATCATCTCCATCTCAAGAAACAGAGGTCTTTTTTTTTTTGTCCCTGGGAGCAGAGGGCTTCATATCACTTTCTGTTTATCTTACTCTGTTCAAGTTTCTCATAAGATCACAGCTACTTCAATATTTACTTAGTCCATCACAAATACCTTTAATCTTATCTACAACCGGAATACTCTTATCATCTCCCCAATGCATATTTTTCCACAGTTTAAAGGGATATTCTAGCATATTACAGTCTGTTACCATGGCTAACAAAAGACTTTCAGCCCAAAAAACCAAGGCATCTTCTCCATCTTCTCATCTAAGGTGTCACTCTTTCACCAACCCTGATATCTTCATATTGTCTCTTTACATGTCCCACTCTGGCTTTCCTACAACTTGGAGAAAGGTTAGTGCTTTGCAAGTTTCATCTGTGCAGTGAAAGAGTTATACTCTTGCCCGGATCTCTCCCTCTTAGGCTGCTGCTTAAGATGTTAGATTTCAAAGCTGAGCTGATGGGGGGGGGGGCTCAGGAACAACGGGCAGGATCTCAGGAGCTAAGTAGGCTGATGGATGCCTCTCCCTACCCCTCGGTCTCACTGGGGTGGGCCCAGCCCAGCCCAGGCTCGGAGCTGCTCCCGGGGGCCCAGGGGACATTTCCCTTGGCCCAGCCAGAGATGGGGCAGGCCTTAAGGTCAGCTGGATGTTACTAGCTGCAGCCTCCCCTTCCCCCACTGGCAGCTGCGGTGCCCGGGGACCAGCCCAGGCCCAGCCCCATCAGCACAGCAGAGCGGCAGGGGGCCTGACCAGGCCCTGCCCGCTGCATGGAGCAGGCCAGGCCGGTTGTTACCTGCTGGCAGGCTGGACAGCAAAGAGGGAAATTCCCGAAATTCTCTGATTTTTAACCTGTGTGGTCCAGGGGCATTTCTAACTCTCTAATTGGTCAATCAAGCTGTCAGCATTTTGCTATAACTTCCTTAGAAAAAAAATCACTTCGGTGCTAAACCAGCACACAGAGTGACGAGGGGATCACAGCAACTGACTCTGTAGGAAGCCAAGGTGAGCCTGACTGGGAAGGAGTGGCAGAAACATCCTATTGTGACTGGCCCAGAGGCCCCGTGTATTTTGGGCATGGACTTCCTCTGGAATGGTTATTACAAAGACCCAAAGCGACTCAGATGGGATTTTGGAATAGCCACTGTAGAAACAGAGGGCATTAAGCAATTGAACACCTTGCCTGGACTGTCAGAAATCCCATCTGCAGTAGGACTCCTGCAAGTAGAAGAGCAGCGAGTTCCAATTGCCACCTCGATGATGCCCTGCTGGCAGTACCGGACAAATTGAGATGCCATGATCCCTGTCCACAAGATGATCCATGAGCTGGAGAGCCAAGGGGTGGTCAGCAAAACCCACTCACCCTTCAACAGCCCCATCTGGCCTGTGCACAAATCTGAAGGAGAATGGAGACTGACTGTGGACTATTGTGCCTTGAATGAAGTGACTCCACCACTGAATGCTGCTGTGCATTTTTCTCCATTCCTCTGGCTGCAGAATGCAGGCCTTAGTTTGTTTTCACCTGGAGGGGCATGCAGTACACCTGGTACTGACTGCCCCAGGGGTGGAAACACAGCCCCACCATCTGCCATAGACTGATACAGGCTGCACTGGAAAAGGGTGAGGCTCCAGAACATCTACAGTACAGTGATGACATCGTTGTGTGGGGGAACACAGCAATGGAAGTATTTGAGAAAAGAGAGAAGATCATCCAGATTCTCCTGGAAGCCAGCTTTGCCAACAAGAAGAGCGAAGTCAAGGGACCTGCTCGAGAGATCCAGTTCCTGGGAATAAAGTGGCAAGACAGAGAGTCAGATTCCCACTGAGATCATCAACAAGACCACCGCAATGTCTCCACCAACCAGCAGGAAGGAAACAAGCTTTCCAAGGCGCCATAGGTTTTTGGAGAATGCACATTCCTGAGTACAGCCAGATTGTAAGCCCTCTCTACCTGGTTACCCGCAAGAAGAACAATTTCCAGTGGGGCCCTGAAAAGCAACAAGCTGTCATTGTTGGACACAAAATAAAGATGATTGACTCCAGTAAATTCTCAGAAGGTGAAGAGAATAGAAGGCTTTATTTACAATTCATTCAGCTCTTTTATAACATGCTGCACTACAAAGGTACATGATTGGTGCATAGGATTGACACCTCTCTCCATTGGTTAAGTTACAGAAATCGCAAACAACACCTGCAGAGAGGTTGTTATGAGGAAAGGAATATTGTTTACTTAGAATGTTATGAGAAAAGGTAATTATTTACACAAGGTTGTTTTGGGAAAGGAAAACTGTTGAAAGGTTTCTCCTGGGAAAGAGCTAGCAATTGTTAGCAAGCTAAAAAATTCTCTCAGGCTCAGAAATATCGGGCCCACAACAAGCCTTTGCCCAGATCAAGCAGGAGATCGTTCATGCAGTAGTCCTTGTCCCAGACAGGACAGGACCAGACATGAAGAATGTGCTTTACTCTGCAGCTGGGAACAATGGTCTGTCCTGGAGCCTTTGGCAGAAGGTGCCTGGGGAGACTCGAGGCTGACCACTGGGGTTCTGAAGCCAAAGTTACAGAGGGTCTGAAGCCAACTACACTCCCATGGAGAAGGAAATCTTGGCTGCCTATGAAGGAGTTCAAGCTGCCTCAGAAGTGATTGGCACAGAAGCACAGCTCCTCCTGGCACCCCGACTGCCTGTGCTGGGGTAGATGTTTAAAGGAAAGGTTCCCTCTACCCACCATGCCACCAACGCCACATAGAGCAAATAGATTGCCCTCATCACACAGCGCGCCCGTATTGGAAACCCAAACCACCCTGGGATTCTGGAAGTTATTACCAACTAGCCGGAAGGTGAAAGCTTTGATCTCATAGACAAAGAGGAATGAGAGCAAGTGACATGTGCTGAAGAAGCTCCACCATACAACCAACTGCCAGCAAAAGAAACACACTACGCTCTTTTCACTGATGGTTCTTGTCGCATCGTAGGGATGAATCAGAAGTGGAAAGTAGCCATATGGAGCCCCACATGACAGGTCCCAGAAGCTACTGAAGGAGAAGGTGGATCAAGTCAACTTGCTGAACTCAAAGCCATCCAGTTGGCCCTGGACATTGCTGAATGAGAGAAGTGGCCAAAGCTATACCTTTATACCAATTCATGGATGGTAGCCAATGCTCTGTGGGGATGGCTGGAAAAGTGGAAAAAGGCCAACTGGCAGCGTCGGGGAAAACCAATCTGGGCTGCTGATGAGTGGAAGGACATTGCCACTCAGGTAGAGAAGCTACCTGTGAAAGTTTGTCATGTAGATGCCCATGTCCCCAAGAGTCAGGCTAATGAGGAGCACCGAAACAATGAGCAGGTAGATCAGGCTGCAAAGACAGAGGTGTCAAAGATAGATTGGCAACACAAGGGAAAGTTATTCCTAACTCGATGGGTCCATGATGCTTCATGTCATCAGGGTAGAGATGCCACCTATAAGTGGGCACAAGACCCAGGGGTAGATCTAATCATGGGCAGTATTTTTCTCAGGTTATTCATGACTGTGAGACGTGTGCTGCGATCAAACAGGCCAAGCAGGTGAAGCCCCTATGGTATGGGGGACGGTGGTCTAAATATAAGTATGGGGAAGCCTGGCAGATTGACTACATCACCGTTCTCCAAACCTGCCAAGGCAAGCGCTATGTGCTCTCAATTGTAGTGATTTATTATAACATGAATATCGATCTAGTATCGATACCGAACTGTGACAGACAGAAGACTCTCTAACAGTTAAGTTAGAAAGTGTATGTTTATTGCGACTCCGGGCAGTGTGTGGGATATCTCCCTAATGCGCACTGCAAAGATCACAGGTAATTACAAAGCCTTTTATCCACAAAAGTGTTGAATACACAAAATACAAATGCATATTCATACCCCTCTCACCTCCTCTTCTCGGCTTCATATGCTAATTGACAACAAAGCTATTAAGGATGCATAGTTTGTTCCCTGAAATGGGTTGGCGGTCTTTTGTGAGGAGTGGTCACTAAAAGGAGGAAGTAAAACTAGTCTTCCTCGTTCTAAACTTTCAATCTTTTCAATGCAGATGTGATTGATGAATCTTTGGTAGAACTCTTTGTTTTCTGTTTTCCAGGACTATTTCAATGGATTTCTGAAAACAGGAGGTTTGCAATTGTTTTGTGTTCCTGGGGTCTATTGATTAGTTTCTCTGTTTTTCATAATACACAAACATAAAGTTGATGAGCAATGAGTTACTAGATCCGGGGTAGCCTATCTGAAATCTGGTTTCTTTTAACCATCCTCTAAGTTTTAACTGATTTCAGCACAGCTTATCTATTCATTTCAGCTAAATCAGCAACATCTATTGTTAACTATAACCTTATCTTTTCTAAAATCTTAAAAAATAGTGTCTCATTTTCCCCACTTCTTCTTTGAAATGAGTAAATTCTTTTACTCAGTATACAGTCTTTCTCATCTATTCAAGCCATACAGCTAGTGTCTCTCAAGACTAAGCCATACGCATTCGATAGTGAAGTTAAGGCTGCTACTCGTCGTAGCATCCTCCAATTCCAAACAAGTATTACAACAGATAACACCAAACTTATGTTAACCAAAAAAAGAAACATGATTATAGGATGGACTAAGGCATTTAGTATACCGGTTGCTGTCGGAGACCACCCAAAAAACACATCCCACCAATGATGAGACAAATGTTCCTCAAGCCTTTTAAAAACCCCTTTGATGGTCTCTGTGTCATGGTGTATCATAATTTATGTCTTTTCCCCTCCATCTTTAATTTCTTTTAAGATTTCTCTCAATTCGTGATGTTTCATCAATTGAGCAACTAAAGTCAAATTCATTCCTATGGGCACAGGCAGTATCTTCTGCACAGTGGTTAGGTTAGCCTTTATATATTGATGTGATATTACAGGTGCATGATAGGAAAAATCACATCCCTTGATTCTAACAAAATTGCAAACACACAAATTGAATTGAGTCTCATCTATAATTTGGCTGTCTATCCTTATGATGGGGCATGCTGTCCTTAGACAGACACAACCTTGTCCTGTATACACAAGTGAAGTTTTCTGTTTGCCTGGATGTGTTCAAAGTGACAATACTTTGGTCCGTATCCAAACAAGTGTCTTTGTCACCTTCTAATGTCCCTTCACATATGTATCCTAGTTGTCTCCTCATAGTACAGGCTCTGATTAATGGTTTGCCATTTTCCTTCAATTTCTTGTGCCCACATCTTGTGTTCAGAAGGGTACAATACAGTTCCCTCATGGTTTAATCCTAAGGGGACTATTGGATGTATTAAGTCCACTGAGGCATTGTGTATAGTTAAAACCAAGGCTGTCACTATACTAGTCACAGGGTTATAGGTGAAATTGACCAACACCCATCAAGACTGAAGTTCCAGCTCCATATCAGAGGCATTGCCCCAAACAATTTTGCGAATTTCAGCAGGGAATGTTCCCTCTCCACCTTCCCTGATAACTGCAGCAGCCACTGATTGCATCTACAGTTGTGCTTGAGTACACTCTAGAGCCAGTGAGATGTTTTCGCTAGCTGTGCCTAGCACATTAATTATTACCTCATGATCTCGCTCCTCCTGTGTTTTCCCATTCTGGTAATATTTGGGTCAGTTTCCAATGATTGTTACCCAGTGCTAGTAGAGAGGATTGCAAAGGTTGCTGTAGTTTGACTAAATCACTCCCTACTGAGGTTAATTTATTCATCAGCACCTCTGAATCTATTGTGTTCAGCACTCCCAGTCTGGTCCCTAGCAACCCAGTGAGATCCCTCTTACTCCTGAAATTGGGAGGCATACTTTTTTGAAGCCAAGTGGTCCAATCCATAAAGGAGTTTCTGAGAAATGGGGCACATTCTGGCCAAACGTGAGAAGCATTTACCTGTACTCCCATTTCTACTCGTTTTAAAGACCACTTTGGGTTAACTATCAGCTTCTGAATTCCTGTCCTCTTAATAGCATATGGCCCAATCCTGGTAACTACAGGAGTTATTTGTTCCTCTACTTCTGGAATAGCTGGCATCCGGGTGATCACAGCCTTTCTTGGCACTGGTGGAGTAATCTTGGTCTGGTCCTTATGGAGCTCAGTACATACCTGAGTGATGTTAAAGTCAATGTCATACCCTCTTATTGCACACCCCTCTATTTTGAGTCTAAACTGAGGACATTTACTCAAGCATTTGTCACAGCATTCAGGACTGATCCGTATGGGTTTCATGGGTGGGTGGTAAGCCTTATGGAACCCATCCTGCACGAATGCATACTTACATCCCCAAATATTTCTTCTTTCTCACAAGCTTGCATTCGTGACTTTTAGCATCTTGTTAAAGCCTTACGAGAGTAAGGGTCATAAGCTCTTCCTTGGCACCAGTATATCCCGGTCACATTATACCTATGTGGTATTGTGTTAACTCTTGTTATGACTAAGGTAATTACTACAATAGTTACAGCCTTCCACATAATGTCTATAATAACTATTAGTCCATTTATTCGTGGTTCCGAGTAAGCTTCAGCTTCAGTTTGTTATCACCTGGTGTGACCTTCTAAATTCCCTCTGGGGCTTTCTTCACTCAGGAGTGGTGAATCCAGGCCTTCTGTTCTTTGATCTTGATTGCAGTGAAGGTAGTGAGGAGCACCTGGAATGGTCTTTCTCACTGCGGTTCCAAGGTATTTTCTGCAAAAGACTTTAAGTACACATAATCCCTAGGTTGTACATCATGTACTGGCCTATCTAGTTCTCTGTTTTGAGCTCCAGCCACATATTTCTCAATTTCTCCAAGTTGTTTATTTAAGGCCACCATATATCTATGCATTGTTTCTTCCCCCACTTGAAAGGGTGTTGTTCCTTCTTGAACTGCATATGGCCTTCCATACAATATTTCAAAAGGGCTTAGTTTCTCTTTTGCCCTTGGTTTGGTCTGAATTTGCAATAATGCTAATGGGAGAGCATGGGGGCAGGGAAAATTTGCTTCTTGCCCCAATCTCACAATTTGTTGTTTAATCAAATGGTTCATTTTTTCTACTTGGCTGCTAGATTGAGGATGGTATGGGGTATGCAATTCCCAGTCTATTCCCAGGTGGTGACTAATTTGCTGCACAATTTTTGAAATAAAGTGTGGCCCCCTATCTAAGGATATGGTGACTGGAACTCCAAATTGTGGTATTATTTCTTGCAACAGTGCTTTGGTCACTTCTCGGGCCTTAGCTGTCCTGGCAGGAAAGGCTTCTGGCCATCCTGAAAAGGTATCAGTTAACACCAATAGGTAACGGTACCCTCCCTTTCTGGGAAGTTCTGTAAAATCAATTTGCCATTGTTGCCCAGGTCCACAGCCTTTCCCAATTTGTCCCACTTTAGGCTTTGAGGTATTTTTAGGGTTAGTTCAGAAGCAAAGGCTACACTGATGAGTAACTTGTATCACTGTGCCCTGCAATTTCCTGGCCATGATTCTTTCTTTCAAATGGTTATACAGGGCATCTATTCCCCAGTGTGTTTTCTTATGTTCCCTCTGTACTAATGACCACAACAAATAGGAGGGTACTACAAGTCTCCCTTCTTCTGTTACAGCCCATCCCTCCTGGTTATAACTTGCCTTTTCTACCTTATCCTTTTTATTGTATTTTGGCTAACCTTCAATAGAAATTTTTCCATCTGGAATCAATGCTGCCTCAATTGTCTCATCAGGTATCTCACCTTTTGCTGCTTCTTTTTTGCCCCCCCTATCCGCCAGCATATTCCCTTCCTCTAATTCAGAGCTCACTTTTTGGTGCATTTTAATGTGCATGATGGCTACCTTTTCAGGTAATTGTACTGCATCCAATAGTCTCAGTATTTCTTGGGCATGTTTAATATTCTTCCCTTGTGAGTTCAACAGTCCTCTCTCCTTCCAAATGGCTCTGTGTGCATGAGCTACTCCAAATGCATACCTTGAGTCCGTATAAATGTTACTTTCTTTTCCTTTTGCCAGCTCTAGGGCTCAAATTAAGGCAATTATCTCAGCCTTCTGTGCAGAGGTATTTGTTGGTAATGGTCCAGACTCTATTACCTCTTTGCTTGTGGTAACTGCATACCCAGCATGCCTCTTTCTACTGATGACATAGCTGCTTCCATCAGTGAACCAGGTCTCAACATCCTCAAGCAGGGTATCCTTCAGATTCGGGCGACTGGAGTAGGTGGCTTTGATGGTCTCCAGGCAATCATTGATCCCAGGTTCTCCTACTTCTGCTGAGGATGGAAGCTGGGTTCACAATGTTAGTTACCACAATCTCAACATCATCTTGTTCCACCAGTATGGCTTGGTACTTCAGGAATCTCTGTGGGGAGAGCCAATGCCCCCCTTTTGCTTCTAGGACTGTAGACACTGTGTGGGACAATATCACAGTCATCTTCTGGCCCAGGGTGAACTTGCGTGCCTCTTGGATGTTCACTGCTACTGCTGCAATGGCTCTGAGACATCCCGGCCACCCCTTAGCTGCCATATCCAGCTGTTTGGAGAGGTAGGCCACTACCCTTCGGTACGGGCCCAGATTTTGTGCTAGTATTCTTAAAGCGATTCCTTGCTTCTCATGAGAAAACAAAAAGAATGGCTTACTCACGTCAGGAAGTCCCAAAGCTGGTGCTGACATGAGGGCCTTCTTTAGCTGGTCAAAGGCTCGAGTTGCTTCTTTTGTCCATTGAAGATCTCTGCTCCCCTCCATGATCAAGGCATACAGAAGTTTAACAAGCAATTAATAATTATAAATCTACAGTCTGCACCCCCTGGTCATACCTAGAAAGGTTCTCAGTTCTTTCACTGTCTGAAGCTTTGGGGTCTGGCATATTGCCTCCTTGCGACCTTGCCCTCAAGTTCTTTGTCCAGCACTCACTTCATAGCCCAGGTAAATGACTGACTGCTTTACCATCTGAGCCTTCTTTTGGGATACTCGATACCCTTGCAGGCCCAGAGAGTTTAGGAGGCTTACCAACTAGTCCACGCATTGTTCCTGGGTCTGGGTGGCTATTAAGAGGTCATCCACATACTGGAGGAGCTGTCCTTCTCCTGGAGGTTCCTAGGACTCCAAATCCTTTGCAAGCTGCTCCCCAAATATAGTGGGCTAGTTCTCATACTTCTAGGGTAATATGCACCATGTGAGCTGTGTTTTACGTCCAGATTTAGGGCTTTCTCACTCAAAGGTAAAAATTTTCCAGCTGGCTTCATGGAGAGGTAGGCAAAAGAAAACATCTTTAAATCTAAGTTGGTAAACCAGGTTAATTCAGGTGTTACACGGGTTAACAGGGTGTAAGGATTAGCAACTACCGGGTACAAGTCCTCAGTTACTTTGTTAACAGCCCTTAAATCTTCTTAGGGGGTATTGTTTAACCCTTACTGGCTGTCCTCTTCCTTTAAGTTTGATCTGTACTGGTAGTGTATTCTTTGCCCTTCCCGGTATATCAGAAGCCCACACTCCAGGAAATACTTGATCTAGTATTTTCCTGAAATTTTCCTCTTCATTTGCAACTTCAATTTCTTTGGTTATCAACATTAAACTTAACAGTTCTACATATTGTAGATCTTTTACCTCCAAAATAATTTCCCCATTCTTAAATATTATTTTTGCCTCCAGCTGCTCTAGCAGATCTCTGCTCAAAAGTGCAGATGGAACTTTAGGCATGTATAAAAATCAGTGAATTCCCCACTGTTTCCCCAATTTATATTTCAATGGTTTGCAAAAATAAGCTCTTTCAGATTGGCCAGTCACCCTTTTTACCATAACATAGTCATTGGTTACAGGTATTAGGGCCTTATTCAACACTGAAAATGTTGCCCCTGTGTCTATCAAAAATTTCACTTTCCCCAGTTTGACTATAACTAGAGGGTCCCCTAGGGTAGGCCCCTCTGGTCCCCTTTAGTCCTCCTTTACATGAGCAACAATTTTTTCTCTTTCTAATCACCTTTTCTACGTTCATCATCCCTTCTTATATCTGGGTGTTTAGCATAATATGCACTTATTATGAACAGTAAAACAATACATCCAACAAAACAATAAGCACTACTAAACAAAAATACTTACAACCTCTTAAATGCTTACCATCTCCCAGGGTCTGCTATAGTTGGGGAGCCCCTGTTCCTAGCAAGGACTTGGAAAGCCTTGCCCAGCTAAGTCTTCCAATTTTACCTTTGTCATGGGGCGAAGTCGCTGGCCCAATGCCAGTGCACCCATGAGAATATAGTTCCTTAAATGATGCTGTGGGTGGGACCAAGAACAGAGCAGAGCAGGCTGCAACTTAGAAATGAAAAGAAAAACTTTATTAACTTACACTATATGAAAAGAAGAAAAACAAGATCTAGAATGAAAACCTTCTAAACCACTCCTCCTCCCCCCACCTAATTCCTACCAAAACTTTGAGACAAAACCTGGAATTCTCAGCTAGTTTAGTACCTCTAAAGTAATCTTTTTTTTTTTTAGTTTATTAAGGGAGAGGAGTCTTCCTTGTGCCCCATAGAAACTCCCACAAGAAACACAGTCTCTTGTGGCCTACACTCTTCACAAATGGCCCACCCCACACAGAGGAAATGTGCCATTGAGAAGCCCTCCATCCATAGACAGTGCTCTCACCACCATCCATGGACCAATCTGCTTATAGGGTTCGTTTTTAAGGATGCCTCCGGGACACAAGTCCCCCCCATTTCTCCCTCAGGGCAAAGGGTTTTAAGAACAGAGGTCTTCTTCTCTGAAGGCACCACCACACCCTCTTAATCCTCCTCTGTTCACTCACTCCTGCACTGGCATCTCTACTACACAGTGCCCACCTTGCATCCCCCTAACACAGTTTCTGTAAGTTACAGGAGCCTTAATTCAGTTTCTATGGCCACTACAAGAAAAGTCTGGCCAAAAGGCTACTCCATCAATCTCTTCTTTATCTTCTGCTGGCATCACAAGTCCCAGGCTGTCTCTCCCATCACTTCCAGAAGCCGCAGTCGATAAAAAGTTCATGATATCAGGTTTGAAGCGGCGCTGGTCGAACTCTCTGGGGGGAGGAGGGGGGGGCTCGGCACCCAGGACGTCCCAGTGATAAATTTTCCACCCCTCCAGTCTCAGTAGGCCTGGCGAGCTACACAGTTCCATTCCCTCCCTTCTCTCTCCGAGGGGGGGAGACTCTGCCAAGGCCACAGCAACAGCAGCCCTGGCCCAGTTCCAACAGCAGCGAAGCTCGCAGACAGCTGTGCTGGCAGGTAGGCAAATGCTTTCCAGGCTTACCTTAGCCTAGGCCACGTGACAGGCCTTGGCCAGGGCCAGGGGAGGCCTCCCCTCTCCCTCCACAGCCAGGAGGAAGAGGGGAGCCTGAAGAGCCTGTTAACTCTCTGAAGGCCAGAAAGGAAGAGAGCTACCCCTGGGACTTCTCATCCTGAAATGTATGTTCACAGAGATGACATGGCCTTTCATTGGTTTAACAAGGTGCCAATCTCAGAGCCAGCTCTCTCTCACTTCCTAGGGCAAGTCAAACCACAACAACCTTGAAAAGGGGTATAGCTTTTATAAGACCAAATTTACAAATCCAAGTCTGGTAGTTTGGGTAGAAACTGATTTTTTCAAGAAGGTCAGCAAACCAAATCAGTGACTAGGTGCAGGGTGAAAATGGGCATCTGAATATTAGAATCAATATTATTTCAGCAGAAGCCCTTTATTGTTTACATAAAACTCCAGTTATTGTTTCTAGCTTCACTGTCCATGCACCCAGGTGTCCCTTGATTGGCTAGGTCACCCATCCATAAGGCAGGCACACATCCTTCAGGACACCTAATTGGTCAAGCGTCCAGCATCACGCCGTGTGTCTCCTATCTAGGTTTTGCATTTTTTCCAGGCAGTTTCCCAGGCTTTTCATTCCCTCTTTCATCCTGTTGTTGTCTTAGTGGCCTTGATGAGTTCCTGAGAACCCTGAAAACAAGACTGTAGGTGGTTTGTTATCTACACACAGTTTGGCTGGTGCATGGGAATGGCCTATTATACAGATGCATTGCTACAACAAGGAATGAAAATTTACAGCTAATATAGCCATTAGAAAGGTGATATGTCTCAGCAAACACACAGGGTTAAAAATTGGAGGAATCACAGGAAGAGTCCCTTTTCCTTCCAGCCTCGGAAGAGATAAAAAGGCAGCCTGGCTCCCTCCTTGCGGGGGCCAGGATGGCCTGGGCCAGACCCTTCACAGGAAGCCCACCTGGCCTGGTGACTTCCAGGCAGGGGGAGGGGGTGAGAATATGCTGCCACTAAGCCACGGGGCTGAGCCCCCCCCTCCTCCAGCAGCTGCCAGGCAGAGGAAGGGGAGGGGAAGCTCCCAGCTGGCTCAGCCCACAGCACTGCTCGGCTGAAATCCTGCTGCTGCCAAGTTCTAACCATGGCAGAGCCGGGCTCTGCTCTAGCTGCTAGCCCCCAAGCCATCCTGCTTGGGCCACAGACAAATCATGCAGCTGAGAACACAGAGTGGCCATCACCTAGCAGAGATCATATGACCATCCACAGGCCCGGGGGAGATGTTAACTCTTTCCTTGACAGATGAGACTTCCAAAGCACTGATCCTCCTTCTGAGTGAGAGGAAAGGGACAGAGTGAAATGTAGAGAAACACAGCATGGGACTAAAGTCAGTGAAGAGTGGAGAGAGAGAGTAAAAATCCTAATTGAGAGGAGATGGAGAAGATGCCTTAGTTTGTGGGCTGAAAGTCTTTTATGAGCCATGGTAATGAACTGTAATATGCTGGAATATCCCTTTAAATTGTGGAAATATGGATTGGGGTGACGATTGTTCGGATTGTGGATTTGGAGCAAAGGTATTTGTGATGGACTAAGTGAATATTGATCTTATGAGAAGCTGTGATCCCATGAGAAGTTTGAACAGAGAGAGATGAGATAAGAAGCCCTCTGCCCCAGGGAAGAAGAGAAAAGAGATCTCTGTTCCATGAGATGAAGAAAATCCTTTGCATTTGGAATTGTTTATCTTTAAAATGACACCCCAGTTGTGTCCATAACTCATATGCAGCTGGCAGGAAGCTGCCAATGGTAGGGACTTCACAAAAGCAGGTTCCTGGGTTTTTTGTGAGAATTAAAACCCACAAGAGAACTGTTCTATGTTGTCTGTAGGGAAATTCCATGGCAGACTAAAAGAGACTTCTCTCTCCAAATGAACTAATGAAAGACTATTTTATGGGTGGTAAACTGACCAAGAGTTCCAGGTTTTGTCTCTTTATGTTGTTAGTGGGAAAGTGAACAGTTTGTGAGGAGGGAGAAGTGTTTTGAAGGTTTCATTTTGATTCTAATTTTCTTTTTTTAGTGTGTGTTAATAAATCTATCTTTATACCCTTTAAGTTTGAGCCTGCTTTGCTTTTCTCCTAATCCTCGCAGCAGAGAGTAAATGATTATGGTAAACACTCAGACCACTACACTAATTTTGAGAAACAGAAATTGGCGAACATGAAACCATTACACAAAGTGACTTGATTTCATTTTTAGGACAGAAACACCTGGGTTTGATGGCATATTTCCCTGCCAGCCAGGGCCATGTCTTGGCCAGAGCCAAGGCCTTGGTTGGGAGGGTTTTACCTAACATATCTTAAAAACAAACCTTTATTAATATTTACTGAAAAAGTTCCCCAACATAAAAAACTTACAAATAATCAAAGGAATGTTCAAAAGTAACATCAAATAATATCTTATAGCTAGATCCCTGTTTGTGTCAGGTATTGAATTTAAAGCTTAGTAAAAATAAACACTTAAGAGACAAGGTGACGTTCAGATTTTGATTTCAATTTTGTCAGATGTTACCAAATTTTTGCAAATGCATCATCAGTATACTTAACAACTTGTCCTTTTAGGTTGGTGGGGCAAAAAGATCTATTTTAAAATGTGTAGTGGGTCAGACCATTGTGTGTCCCACTGACCAATAATTCCAGTAGGATGTAGATCAACAATGACAATAAACACTGTAACACAAACTTCAGGACATATCCCATAAACTTGTGTGCAGCAGTGACATAGGGATGGATTGTAGCTGTCTGTCCCTCTGGATTCTTGACTAACACCAGTTTACTGCTTAAGTAACTCTGTGGTGCCCCCAAGGCCAGAAACAGCAGATCCCACAGCTGTGGTAGGCCAGGATTGGGACCATGTGTTAGCATATATGATGGTGACATTTGCTCCGGTGTCAATCATCCCTCTAACCTTAATGTGGGACGGTGTTGCCCGAGGCATTGTAAGTGTACAAACCATGTTTGGTCTCCCATTGGAAACGACCTGAGTCCAGTACACTTGAGGCTCTCCCATCAATCCAAAGCCTCTGTCTCCTCACAGCTTTGAATCTGTTTTAGGAACACAAGACTTAAAAGAAATGAATTGAGCAATGCGAGTTTTAGCTGGGATAGTCACAGGAGGTGTAGGTGTTGACACCATGGTGCAAATCTGTCCTATGTAGTCAGCATCTATAACACCTGGATGAACAAAAATGCCTTGTAACGTTGCTCTTGACCTTCCTAACAATAGTGTACACAGTCCTTTCCCTATAGGCCTATGGGCCTCACGGGGGACTTTATGCTCCTTTAATGAGTCTATAGTTATTGCATTGTCTGTGGAAACATCTATTCCAGCTGAGCCTCTTGTTCTCCCTGTGAGCTGGTCACATAAGCTCGGGCTGGGGGACGGGAAGGTGCTTGTGTCTTAAGGTGCTGTCCCTCTACTTCACAGGACTGGGTATGCTGCAGTTGTCCCACCTCCTTGCTGCCCGTCATCCGATGATAGCAAAGGCATGGGCACAGAAATTCGGTCGGCCCCCTCTATATCCCTACTTGCAACTGACATCCATTTACCTCCTTCCAGAAGCTAACTGGATCATGTGAGGGGATGCTATCCGGTACTGGTAGTGCAGTGAAGTCTTCCTCTCAGGGGTATGGGTCAGCAGCAGCTTCTAGCAGCGGGCTGCAGGCACTTCTGGATTCGGGAGCTGCTCGCCTTCTGGGTTCCGGCGCACTTCTGGGTTCCGGCAGCTGAGGCAGAGGGAGTCCTGGGTGCCGTGGCGGGGGCCACCCCGACTTCCATGCAGGCACTTTTGATGCTGGCGGCTAAGCAGTTGCTGTGCAGGCTACGCAGATGCATCCGGCACCGGTGGGGGCCCCAGCTCAGGGTCTGCCAGCTTCTCTTCCGGCTTCCGGTGCTGCAATGCTTCTGGGTTCTCAGGGGGGCGCAGCGTCACTGTGAGTGAGCATGTCAAGCGAAGATCAGGCTATCAGCAGGGGTCCAGGACTGTACCAATCAGCTGGAGGCAGAGGTGGGCCGAGTGCTTCCATGACAACAGGGGGCATGGAATAAATGGCAAATGGCTCCTACAGGCACTGTGCAGGCACTTCAGGGGAATCTGGTGCTCGAGGCAAGGGGGGCTCCAGTCCCAAAAGCATGGTGCTCCGGCACTGCAGAGCTGGGGAGCCTGAACAATGGCTGCTCCCCCTCCAGCCGCTCCCCCCGTGTGCCCAGCGTGGTATCTCCTCCCCTGTGGGCTGCCCCCCATGGAGCATGGGCTCCGCCATCTTGAGCAGGCAGCTTCCATGCCATGTGGCATCCACCATCTTGGATGAGTGACTCCCATGCCACATGGTGTCTGCCATCTTGGGCAACTCCCACACCACATAGCGTCCGCAGCACGTGGCGTCTGCCATCTTGGGGGACCAGCATATTTGCAGCATGTGGCGTCTGCCATCTTGGGGTTTTGCCCACTGACATCATGTGCTCTTCGCCATTTTGAGCGACCAACACTGGCTTATTTGCAGTTGCTTTTCATTTTATCAATTTTAACGTATCCATTAATATCCTCCAGGTAGTTAAAACACTTATAGCAATTTTGTCACCTCTAGAGGCAGTCAAAAACCTATTGTCCAATTTGTTCCCACGTTTTAACAATAAAGGCAGTATCTATGGTGATTTGTACACCTTGGCTCCTGCAAAACTGTAATAAAGTCTCTAGACCCTCTTCATCGTGCTCAACCCCTCTTTTACTTAAGAACAGAGTTCAAATATTCACTATGGCTTGATTTTCTGCAGAAATTGTACCACCCATTGTACCCAGCAGTACCTCACCTTTTATGTCTTCTTCTAGACGATCACAGCTCCTTGGCTGTCCAGTAGCTCACTGGCTGTGGTCCTTCACACAGCTCTGCAGGCTGTTTTTTCCCTCACAGCTCTGGCCATTTTCTTTTGCAGCTCTAGCTGTAACAACTCTCCGGCTATCACTCTCACACAGCTCTCTAGGCTGTTTTTTTCCCTCACAGCTCTAGCCATTTTCTTTTGCAGCTCTGGCTGTAACTTCCTCGCAGCTCTCGGCTGTTCCTCTCTGGTGCTCCCTCCAATTTGTTTATCTCGTGGCTTAGTTATAGTCATCACATCAGAGTATCACCATATGTCGCGGTTGAGGGAGATGGAGAGATGACACAACATCAGTTTCATGCAACAGAGAGAGTGTCTTTAATGGCGTGCCCAGCTCTCATATAGGCTATTCAAGAGACTCTGCATTTGAACCTGATTGGCTATGATTGGTTACCACCCAGCTCACTGGCCAATAGCTACCTGCTTATGTTCATCATCAGGGATTGGCTGTAGCCAAGTCCCTCCTTCTCTTATGAGGCATATAGTCCAGCTTTATGCTGTCATAGAAATGAAACAACTCAGTTTCGAGATAATATTAGTATAGGAGGTAATATAAAGGCTGGTCTTTATTGGAGGCCTCCAAGGGGCAGATATGGAAAATACCCACAAATATCCACCTCTACATGGGATGAATACAGTTTTATAGGTTTAGCAAATTAGCATAACTGAAAAAAATCACTAATTAGGAATGCAAGTAGTGAGGCAATTCTCTCCTGTTCAACACTTTCTAAATCCTCCCCCCTCAGGCAGCAACTAAACTTTGTTTATAAAAATATATCTCAAAGAGCTGGTCTCAACCTTGGTGCCTTATGGAGAACAAAGATAGAATGGGGGCCTTGTACCCCCAGCTTGGAGCTCTGAAATTTGTTTTGTCTTTCTGCCTATCAGAGCAGGGAAAAGTACTAGGGCTAGCTATGAATACAATAATAGGCTACAGAGCTACAAATATATGTGTAAAGAATACAGGGAATATATAAAAGAAAAAGGAAAAAAAAAATTCTGGCAACACCATCATCTTAGTGACCTTAATAATGTCACCTCTCACTAATAAAAATCCTGAATATAACTTGTTGGTACTTCTCTATTAATACTAAATTACAGACATAATATCTGTACAAAATAGACTTGTAGATGTGTGTTTTTTGAGAATAATCATTGGAGGGCATATTACAGAGCAATACTGTCTTGGGTTACAATGTAAGGTGTAACCAAAGCATGTAGTCTACCACAACCTACATCACCTTCTGTTGAACTGTTAATGGTGGGTTGTTTGTAACAGCTGCATACTCCACCTATGAGCTGAGTGTAATATTCTCTGTCTTCACATGATAACTACACCCAGCCTAAAAGTGGTCATCCCTGCCAATGGGCCATCAAGGACTCCCCAAAATATCCTATGACTCATAGGATTACATAATGTAATTCCATTGCAAAACTCCCCACCCTAGGGGAGGTACTGAACATTCCTGCCTGGATTTGAGGGTATATAATCTCAAGGTTTGGGTACTTGGAGGGACCACCACTGGACCTTCAGAGAAGGACTAGACCTTTCCACAGGACCACCACTTTGACAACACCATATCTATCATTCTAACGGGACTGCAACAACCATTTAATCAGACTGCTACCACCACCCTGACCAACAGGGTGTCAGGTTGTACTCTGATTTTGTTGATTTAAGCCACTGTTTCTGTACTATTGCCTTTACTGCAACTTTCCTATTAAATTGTAGCTCCAACTTGAAATCTCTTGCAAGGTATTTCTATGGGGTTAATTCTTCCCACTGGTTTACCTTCAAACCAGCACAAATACCCGGAACATGAAATAAAAAGGGTGAAGGCAGACTTTCCCTTGGTCAAGGGGGATTGGGTCAGAGAACACCTAAGCAAACTTGTAGCTACAGGAGAAAGAGTGCCAATATGGGTGTAATCAAACTGTGTATTCTATCCCTATCTACATAATGAACTGTTAATGATGGGTTGTTCACAGTATGCCCAATGCACACCCAATCCCCCAGGATATAAGGTGGGTGTTAAAATGAGAAGAGGCAAACCCTTAGAGGAAGGGTAATGTTTCTTTATCTTTACAATGACTCATTCAGGGAAGCAGCACCACCACTGGACATCCAGAGGAGGACCTGAACTTCCACAGGACCTGAACTTCCACAGGACCACTGCTTTCAACATGACTGCAACCATCACTTCAACAGGACTGCAAACACTGCTTAATTGGACTGATACCACCACTCTGACCAACAGGGTGCCAGGTTGTACTCTGACTTTGTGGGTTGAAGCCAGTTTTTCTGTATCGTTGCATTTATTGTAATTTTTCTATTAAATTGTTACTCCGACTTGAAATCTCTCTCAAAGTATTTGTGTGGGGTACATTTCTCCCTCTGGTTTACTTTCAAACCAGCACTTGAAATCCACAAGTCCATGGTCCCTGACAGGATGCATCCATAAGTGCTGCAAGAGCTGGTGGACACCATGGTGAGGCTGCTCACAGTCATCTTTAAAATGTCATGGTGATCAGGAGAGGTGCCTGAGGACTGGAAGAAGGCAAATGTCACCCCAGTCTTCAAAAAGGGCAAGAAGGAGGACCCATGGAGCTACCGGCCAGCCAGAATTGTTGCCTTGGGAAGGCTAACCTGAAACAGAGGCTAGGCAAAACTAGAGAATAAAGTCAGAATTTATTAAAAGGTCCCCAGGATCCACCCTGGGCATTACAGAAGCCTACGGAAGGCTGCACCCAGGGTGGTCTGCAAGTGGTAGCAAAGATGGCTCCGCAGTCACGAGATTTTGCCATTTTATAAGTTTAGGTCTATTTGCATATTGGGGTCCAATTGTCCAATTACAGCCCCAGGCTATGAGGTCCCATCCTTCTTATTCCACCCCTCAGTCCATCGTTGTTTGTGTTCTTGGCCTGAAAGTTGTCCTTGGTCTTCCAGCAGAAATGGATTTGTTTAGTCTACCTGCTCCGTAGAGGGAGCTTAGTACAGTTCCTAATACAAGGCTTCATCCCTAGGCAGCACAGAATCTGAAAATATAAAAGCTAAGGCATCAGCCTCACCTCAGTCCCTGGAAAGGTGATGGAGTGCCTCATTCTGGAGGCTATTTCTATCCACAAGGAGGACAAGAAGGTGATCAGGAGTATTCACCATGGATTCACTAAAGGTAATTGTGCTGCTTTGAAAGCAAAACCAGTGAGAGACTCCAAGAAAGAAATACAATTTAATAAGAGGAAAAGAAAAGAAAAGAAGTAAAATGAAGTAAAATAAAGTAAAATCAAGTAAAATAAAATAAATGCAATAGTACAAAAAAAAAAAAAACAAACCACTGACAGAGTCAGAATACAACCTGACACCCTGTTAGGGTGGTAATAGCAGTCCAGATGAAATGGTCTTTTTGAAGCAGTGATCCTGTAGAAATGTCTGGTAGCTCTTGTCCTCTGGGAGTCCAGTGGGGAAAGGCTGCCTGTGATGTCCCAGATTATATCCAGGTGGGAATGCTTGGCTCCTCCCCCATGGGCGGAGCATCTCACAATGGGATGATATCATTCTATGAGTCATGCAGTGGGTCCTTGATGGCCCATTAAATAGAGATAGCCCCCAGAGGGAGTTATCTATGAGTCATGCAGCAAGGCATTGATGGGCCCATTAACAGAAGATAAGGCAAACTTCCCCACCTGGTTTCAACAGCTCATGAAGATGGTGATAGAATACATACTTTGGGCACATCTTACATTTTAACCTAGGACAGTAATTCATGCTTGACCAACCTGATTGGCTTCTATGATGAAACAACTACCTGGATGGATGAGGAAAGAACAGTGGATATTGTCTACCCAGACTTCAGCAAGGTTTTCGACAGTGTCTCACAGCATCCTCTTAGGCAAACTCAGGAAGTGTTGACTGGATGAGTGGACAGTGAGGTAGATTGAGAAATGGCTGAATGGCTGATCCCAGAGGGTTATAATCAGTGGCACAGGGTCTAGTTGGAGGCCTGTCACAAGTGGTATACCCCAAGGTTCAATTCTGGGTCCAGTATTGTGTGACTCATTCATCACTGACATGGATAAAGGGGCAGATATTTCCTCAGCAAGTTCACTGATGCCACAAAGCTGGGAGGAGTGGCCCACAGTGCTGTTCAGCCCTCCAGGACCTTGACAGGTTGGAGGGATAGGCAGAGAACTGTCTGAAATTCAAAAAAGGCAGGTGCAGGGTCCTACACCTGGGGAGGAATAACCCCAGGCACCAGCACAGGCTGGGGGCCAACCTGCTGGAAAGCAGCTCTGCAGAGAAAGACCTGGGGGTCCTGGTGGACAACAATCTGTCCATGAGCCAGCAGTGTGCCCTTGTTGCCAAGAAGGCCAATGGGATCCTGGGGTGCATTGGGAAGAGCATTGCCAGCAGGTCAGGGAGGGGATCCTGCCCCTCTACACAGCCATAATGAGGCCACATCTGGAGTGCTGTGTCTAGTTCTGGGCTCCTCAGTACAAGAGAGACATGGAGCTCCTGGAGCAAGTGCAGCAGAGGCTATTGAGTTGATGAAGGAAATGGAGCATCTCTCTTATGAGGAAAAGCTGAGGAAGCTATGCCTGTTTAGACTAGAGAAGAGACGACTGAGAGGGAATGTGTGGGATGAGATGGGATGGAGTTGAGCTGCAGGCTGTGGGATGCACCTGCAGAAGCACATGGCAGCACAAAGAAGCACATGGCAGCACAAAGAGGCTTCCTGACCGCACAGGGAAGAGGTGTCGCCCTGTGTTATGACCCGCTCAAAGTGAGCTGAGTTCGTAGTGGTCCCAGAGTACAAAGGAGGCAAAAGAGTACTGTTTAACCAAGAAATCAATATACTTTATTAATGTACCCACAAAACTGATATGCAATAATGAGAGAAAGAAACAGAGAGGAGAGAAAACTATATAGAGAAAAGAAAGAGAGAGAAAGAGAGATAGGAAAGATAGGATATGTACCACAGTGAGAGACGGAGTCCTCACAGCTGTCCAGTAAGTTCGCCTTGGTGATCCTCCTGGCGTGGTGGCCAATAGATAGTCACTGCAAACTCTCGTGGTGTAGCTGATAGTTGCTGTCTTCTGTGGGGAGGTCCTTGAAGGGGGTCTCTTTCGAGGCTGAATATATAGTTCTTTCCGAGGCGAGAGGCAATCAGCCAGAGTGGGGGAGAAGTCCCGTGAAGGAGTCAAGGCCCATACACAATGGGGGGAGAAGCGGGGCAAACTGGCCTCTTCGGTCCAGGTGCAGGTGGTTCACCTGACAGAAGGCAATGTTCCGTGGTTCCATTGTTTCGAACAGGATACGAAATCCGGCTTCATGCATTCCCAAGTAAACACCTGGGCGGATGTAGTTCCAGTCAGCGTCTAGGGTCAAAAACCCCCATTCTTCCCCCAAAGACATTTTTCCACAACAAAAACGGGAGACATGAAAATATCTTCGGGCCAACTCTCACACCCTGCAGACTCCTACGGGAGAGGAGCCTGCAGGAAGCTGACAGACAGGTGAACAGCATGTGATCACCGCATAGAAGGACATTTAGAAAGCATGTTGCTGACGTGGCAACATGGGATAGGTCACATAGTGAGAATTACCATGTAAGGAAATACTTTACCTTGAAAAAGTGTATGAAACCAGCTTGTTTCTTTGAATAAACAATTCAGATTCCCTGCCCGTCTGAGTCCATGCCTCAGTCGCTCACAGGAATGTATTAGATTTACATGGTCTGGTTTTGGAAGTGGGGGAGGCTACAGGGGTGGCTTCTCTGAGAATCTGTTAGAAGCTTCCTCCATGTCTGGCAGAACCAATCCCTGGCCCTGGTAAAGGCTGGGACAATCAGAAATGGTGGTAACACCTCTGTGATAGCATATTTAAGAAGAAAGAAAAAAAAGTGATTGCATAGTCGTAATTGCAGCCAGAGAAGAGAAGAGTGAGACTATGTGAAAGGAACAACTATGCAGACACCAAGGTCAGTGGAGAAGGAAGGGGAGCAGGTTCTCCAGGCACTGGAGCTGAGATTCCTCTGCAGCTTGTGGTGAAGACCACGGTGAAGTAGCTGTGCCACTGCAGCCCATGGAGGTCCATGGGGATGCAGAGATCCACCTGCAGCCCATGGAGGAGACCCATGCCAGAGCAGGTGGATGCCTGAGAGGAGGCTGTGACCCTGTGGGAGGCCTGTGGAGAGAGAAACCCTTGCCAGAGTAGCCTGTCCTTGAAGGACTGAATCCTGTGGAAGTGACCCACACTTCAGCAGTTTGGGGAGAACTGTTGCTTGTGAGATGGACTCACATTGGAGTTCACAGAAAACTGTCTCCAGTGGGAGGGTCCCCACAGTGCAGCAGGGGAATAACTCCTTTCCCTGAGCAACAGGAGAAGCCATGGGTGATGAACTCACCATAACCCCCATTCCCTGTCTCCTTGCACTGCTGAGGTAGGAGGTAGAGCTGGGAAGGAAGGAGGGGTGGGAGGAAGGTGTTTGTAAGGGGTTTTTTTTACGTGTCATTATCCTGCTCTGATTTTGTAAGTAATTAAATTAATATCTCTAATCTGAGCCTGTTTCACCTGTGACAGTATTTGATGAGTGATCTCTCCCAGTCCTTATCTCAACCCATGAACCCTTTGTTATATTTTCCCGCCCCTGTCCCGCTGGGAAGAGGAGTGAGACAGCAGCTTTGGTGGGTGCCTGGCATCTGGCTAGTGTCAACCTACTACAGGGTATATCCTTAATGTGTATAAATATCTAAAGAGGGGGTGCCAAGAAGATGGAGCCAGGCTCTTTTCAGTGGTGCCAAGCAATAGGATAAGAGGCAACAGGCAAAAACTGATGCACGGGAAGTTCGACCTGAATATGAGGAAGAACTTCTTTACTGTGCAGTGACCAAGCACAGAAACAGATCACCCAGAGAGGTTGTGGAGTCTCCCTCACTGAAGATATTCAAGAACCATCTGGATGCAGTCCTGTGCAATGTGCTCTGGGATGACCCTGCTTGAGCAGGGAATTTGGACCAGATGATCCACTGTAGTCCCTTCCAACATTACCCATTCTGTGATTCTGTGAAGAACTAACAGAACTTGCACATTATATGGACTTAGGATTTTACCCTCTTGCTGCACAAAACAACAAAACTAGAAGACAGGAAAATCAGCCTTTGATGAAGTTGAAGCCTCATTCGCAAATTAACCAAATGTGTGAATTGGCATTAAAAGCTGAGTGGAAGTCATAGAATGAACTTGAATGATAGCTTAATTTGATTATCTTGGCCTGAGTCAGAAGAGTGTAGGCAGTCCTGATAAGTGTTAAAGCCAACACACTATCTTCATATTGCAGTGATTCAGCACAGAAATGACTACAATAAGAATCTCCTCATGGACATGTTCATCACAAACAGAAAGGGATTCATTTTTTTAGCCCACTGAAGTTGGAAGAAGGCATTTTTTGGGTCTTTGTGTGGTATGCAGAATGCCAGGGTGTCCTGGTTCCAGCAAGGACAGGGTCAATCTTTGAAGTAGCTAGGAGATGGCATAGCCAGGACCTGTAGGTTATTCTTTACACTGGGGACAGGAGTTTCTTCCAGGGAAAAGGGGTTCCTTCCAGTCGAGTAAGCATGGTGCCAGTTCTGAGCCAGAATGAGCAGTTGGGGTGGATTGGCTGCAGTCAGGTCAGGCTCTGCAGTGTGCATTTTTGCATGTGAATCACTCTTTCTTTTGTGCATTTTTGTTATTAATATTGTTGCTGTTACTGTTCATTTTCTTATCTCATTGCTGTTTCCAGTAAATTGTTCTTATCTCAACCTGTGATTCTCACTTTTTGTGCCTCCAATTCTCCTCTCCAGCCTGCCACAGAAGAGGGGGGAGCCAGTGGCACATGGTTTTAGTGGGAGCATGTAGTGGTTTCATGTTCACCTCTTTTTCTGTTGGCTAAATTTAGTTTAGTGGTCTAAATGTTTTTCTGCTGTGAGATTGGATTAAGGAGAAAAAGGCAGAACAGGCCTAACTTTAGGAAACAGATTTTATTAACATACACACTAGAGAATAAAGAAAAAAAATTGAAACTTCAAAACACTTCTTTCCCCCACAAACTGTTCACTTTCCCACAACCAACATAGAGAGACAAAACTATGATTTTCAGTCACTTTCACCATTTAAACATAATCTTTCATCACTTTGGGAGAGGAGTCTCTCTTAGTGTCACATGGATCCCACTGACAACTTAAAACAGTTCTCTTGTGGGTTTTAACTGTCACAAAAACAGCCACCCGGTAAAATTTGCTTTCGTGACCCCTCCCATTAGCAGTTTCCCAAGCTGCTTATGGGTCATGGGTCTAGACTTTTGCATATAAGGGTGTCATCTTTTAAAGATGAATAACTCTAAAGAACAAAGGATTCCTCATCTCAAGGAACAGAGATATCTTCTCACTTCTTCACTAGCACAGAGGACTTCTCATCTCTATCTTTGTTCAAGCAGCTCATAAAATCAATATCACTTAGTCCATCACAAGCACCTTTGTTCAAAATCCACACACAAATTTGAACATCTCCCTAAATGCATATCTTTCCCATGATTTGAAGGGATATTTCAGTCTAGTCTTCATGGTTTACATCCAGAGAAGTCCAGACAAAAATGTCCACTTCCTCAATCCCTTCTTCCAATAATCTTCATCAGTTCTTTCACTGACTCTGTATCATGCTGTCTCTCTACATTTTAAATCACTCTGTCTTCCATCTAGGAAGGAAGGAAAGGGTTGGAGTTCTGAAAGCTTCATCTTATGTTAAGAAAGAGTTAAATCTTGCCCAGGCCTGCGGTGGTCATGTGATCTCTGCTGGGCTGCAGCTTCTCAGGCTGAAGGATCCCAAAGAAGCCAGGCTCTCTCTTTCTCTTGGTTGTGGCTCACCATGTCTAATTTTAAAGCCATGCTGGTGATGGGGAGGGGGAGATCCCATCCTCCCCTGGGCCAGCAGCACTGGCAACTAGGGCCCAGGGCACGGCCCAGCCAGGGCTTGTCCTCTCCCTGCTGGCCACAGTGAGGACCCTGGCCACAGCCTGGTCAGGGCGGGCTGCCACGGCCCTGAGCTGCAGCCTCCCCTTTTTCCCTGCCTGGAGCCGACAGAGCCCAGCCAGGCCTCGGGCCAGCTCCCCCCTGCCCCCACAGGAGCAGGGAGGGTGGGGAACGGTAGGGCCTGGCCTGCTCAGGTCAGTGTTATCAAGCTGATGTTACCTGTTCAACTGCCCGAAAGGAAAAGGGCTGTTTGGACAAACTTAGGATTTATATGGGTATTACCAAAAGTCACATTCAGCTTTCTCAATGGTCAAACCACATGCCAATAGCCAAAAACTGGCCTCTGATAGGTCCCTGGTCTTTGCCAAAACAATGCCAAGGTCCTGACAGGGAAATATTCCATATTCCTCTTTAACTAAAACCCAAACTGTGTTAACCCATAACAGAGCACTAAATTGAAGAATACCATTCCTAAACCACAACACAGGGTCTCCCATTATTTTGTTAAGAAAACTATACGCCTTTCAGCTGAACCTCCTTGAAAGTATTTCTCCTGTCTGATTTGGCTCACATCAGTTGTTCTTCAGCCAAGACCAAATTTGCTGTAGACAGGATATTTTAGATGTGGTCGTGGTTAAATTAGTTGAAAATATATAGGTGGACACTAAATCCATGCCACTCATATGAATGTTGTGAGATGGCATACAGAGGTAGAATTCCAAAAGGACAGACTTCTCAAGAGAGGATTACTCTTGCTGCTCTCCCAGTTTTCTTGTAAACATCAGTGACCCTGGTGTAGAGGTATCCACTTCCACTGCATCTTGCAGCTGTATCAGATACAGTCCACACAGTGCTACAGCTGTGCACATCTGGACAATACTGATCTGAAAGATTGAGATGAAGAATTTGAGAACTAGGATAAAAACATCCTCTTTTGTCTTGCTTTATGAGGAAAAGATGGGGAAAGTCTCAATTCTGACAGTCTTCAGAAACACAAACAAGTTTCTTCATTGAGACAGCCATTTTTTGTCATAAATGTTTCATTTCAAACACAACTTTTCATTGAGAATCTCTAAAAACTTTTTCTCTCCCAAACAAAAGATTTCTGACCTGAAGAAAGAAGAGCCTGAAAATCCTGAATCCTACAGTCCATTAGGGATTTTTTTTATTGTCACTGATGTTACCTGGGATGTACACAGATACTAGTGATAAACAGAAATACAAATAACTAGTTAGTCATGGATGACTGCAAATGTGGGAAATATTATTACCCTAAAGTAGAAGATTTCTGTTTCTCCCCACTTCAGCAGAGTCAGTGTAACAATGATCACTTTTTCATTCAATTATTTCAATCACAGTTAACACAAACAGTAAGATAAAATCAAAAGTAGTGAGAGTGGAAGGAAAGGGAGAAATATGTCAAATTACTTAGCTAGGAACTGAATTCTTGTACATTCCTGAGATGGTCCAAAACCTCAAATCTGAATTCCCTCACATCTTGGAAAAATAAGAATTTGTATATGAACTTTATGGCTTGGCCCCTCTCTAAAACTCACCCTACTTCATGAGTCACAGATACAAGAAAATGAGGCAGGAATCAAAACATTGGCTACAATATCTTAAAAAAAAAAATAATTAATTAAGCTAAAAAGAGAAATGGGTGTGACACATTCTCTTCTGCATTTATGTCAAATCTTTCTTTGAAATAAAGGGCATAAAAATAAGTTCAGTTTGTCACAGTGATAAGGACAGCAAAACAGAACAAGCACAGCTTTGGAGAAGTCGATAAAGGATATAACTTAGGCAAACAGAAGTCATGCAAAACACAAGCAGGATGCCAGCTCATCTCTGCAAGGCTGACAAAGTAGAAGTTATGCAAAACAATGATATTGAACTTATGCAAAAGTGGGGGTCAAAGAACAGCCACCTAAGAAGGACATTAGGCACTGAAGACCACTGCAGAATCACAGAATCACAGAATTTCTAGGTTGGAAGAGACCTTCAAGATCATCTAGTCCAACCCATGCTCCAACACCTCAACTAGACCATGGCACCGAGTGCCGCATCCAGTCTTTTTTTAAACACATCCAGGGATGGTGACTCCACCACCTCCCCAGGCAGGCCATTCCAGTACTTAATCACTCTCTCTGTGGAAAACTTCTTCCTAAGATCTAACCTATATTTCCCTTGACGCAGCTTGAGACTGTGTCCTCTCGTTCTGTCCATTGTTGCCTGGAGAAAGAGACCAACCCCCAGCTGACTACAACCACCCTTCAGGAAGTTGTAGAGAGTGATAAAGTCACCTCTGAGTCTCCTTTTCTCCAGGCTAAACAACCCCAGCTCCCTCAGTCGTTCCTCATATGGCTTGTGTTCCAAGCCTCTCACCAGCCTCGTTGCCCTCCTCTGGATGCGCTCAAGCATCTCAATGTCCTTCCTAAACTGAGGGGCCCAGAACTGGACACAATACTCAAGGTGGGGCCTCACCAGTGCCGAGTACAGGGGAAGAATGACCTCCCTGCTCCTGCTTGCCACACTATTCCTGATACAGGCCAGGATGCCATTGGCCTTCTTGGCCATCAGGGCACACTGCTGGCTCATGTTCAGCTGGCTGTCAACCAGAACTCCCAGGTCCCTTTCTGCCTGAACACTGTCCAGCCACACCGTCCCCAGTCTATAACGTTGCAGGGGGTTATTGTGGCCAAAGTGAAGGACTCGGCACTTGGATTTGTTGAACTTCATCCTATTGGACTCTACCCATCCATCCAACCAATCCAGGTCTCTCTGCAAAGCCCTCCGTCCTTCCAACAGATCGACACATGCTCCCAGCTTAGTGTCATCTGCAAATTTGCTAATGAAAGACTCAATACCCTCATCCATGTCATCAACAAAAATATTGAACAGAACTGGCCCCAGCACAGAACCCTGAGGAACACCACTGGTGACTGGCCACCAGCTGGATGCAGCACCGTTCACCACCACTCTCTGGGCTTGGCCATCCAGCCAGTTCTTAACCCAGCAAAGAGTGCTCCTATCCAAGCCATGGGCTGCCAGCTTATCTAGGAGTATGCTGTGGGAGACAGTGTCAAAGGCCTTGCTGAAGTCCAAATAGACAACATCCACAGCCTTCCCTGCATCCACCAGGCAGGTCACCTGGTCATAAAAGGAGATCAGGTTGGTCAAACATGACCTACCCCTCCTAAATCCATGCTGGCTGGGTCTGATACCCTGGCCATCCAGTAAATTTTGTGTGATGACACTCAATATAAACTGTTCCATTATCTTACCAGGTATTGAGGTCAGGCTGACTGGTCTGTAATTGCCAGGATCCTCCTTCCCACCCTTTTTGTGAATGGGTGTCACATTGGCCAGCTTCCAGTCATCCGGAACCTCGCCAGTGATCCAAGTTTGTTGGTAAATGATGGAGAGTGGCTTTGCAAGCTCATCTGCCAGCTCCCTCATCACCCTGGGATGGATCCCATCTGGTCCCATAGATTTATGGATATCCAAGTATTTCAGTAGTTCTCTGACTGCCTCCTCTTGGATAATGGGGGGACCATCCTGTTCCCTGACACCTTCAACCAAGCCAAGGGGACAGTTGTCTTGAAGGCAAGTCGTCTTCCCACTAAAAACTGAGGCAAAGTAGGCATTAAGCACTTCTGCCTTCTCCTCATCTGCAGTTACTAAGTTCCCTCCCTCGCCCAATAAAGAACAAAGGTTGGTCTTACCCTTCCTTTTGCCATTAACATATTTGTAAAAACATTTTTTATTATCCTTTACAGCAGTCGCCATTCTAAGTTCAAACTGAGCTTTGGCCTCCCTAATTTTTTTCCTACATGCTCTAGCAGCCCTCTTAAATACTTCCTAAGAGACCTGACCCTCCTTCCAAAGATGATACATCCTCTTTTTATTCCTAAGTTCCTCCAAGACCTCCTTGCCCATCCAGGCTGGACGTTTACCCCGTCGACTCATCTTTCGGTACACAGGGACAGTTTGTTCCTGCACCTTCAAGATCTCTGTTTTGAGGCATGCCTACCTTTCCTGGACTCCTTTGTTTTTAAGAGCTGCTTCCCAAGGAATGCTCTGAATAAGTCTCCTAAATAGGCCAAAGTCTGCCCTCTGGAAGTCCAATGCAAGAGTCTTACTGGTGTATCGCAGTTCCTGTGCTCTCAAGGGGTCTAGCTAGGCTAGCTCTTAGACCCCGAGTGCACGGCCGGATAAGCAAACAAAGACAAAAGACAAGAGGTGCTCTTCCTTCTTCTTGTACAGTCCCAGGTTTATTCCCACCGGAACGCCACCAAGGAGCAGAAAGAGGATGGGCCCTGGCCTGCAAGGGGTTTTCAGCCCTCTGAAAAGGGGAGGGGAGAGGGGGAGGAACCACAACCAATGGGGGACAACTTGGGGGAGGGGTGAGGGGAGGAGCTAATGGGGGCAACCAAAACTGAAACCTAGAGAGGGGGTGTGTGTGGGATAGACCATGTGCAAATTATACTAAACTATGTGTGTGCAAAACTCACCTCTGTGCAATAACAAAATGAACTAACTACTTAGTGCAATACAACACTGATGCTCCTCCTGATTTCACCAAATATTGAAAATTCTATAATTTCATGATCACTGTGCCCCAAGCAGCCTCCAACCACCACAAAAAACCATATAAGGACTTCCAATAAGGGGTATGACTATGTAAAATAAAGCAATAAATATGCATCAATTAAGTGGGGATAGCTAATGAATATGTAATCAGTGTGTATGATAAAAACCTCTGTTGACCTGACGCTCAGGGCACTCAAGTAGAAGAAGGATCCTCTGAGTGACCAGCGCACTGCAATAAAGAATGCCTGCTTTCTAATACTCAAAACTGTGTTAGAAAGTTTCTATCTGGCTGATTTTGGCATCATTTTTGGTGATTCCAGATGGAACACTGCCTAATCTCCTGTGGATCCAAGGGATCTCTGGATCTTCATGCTGACACCGGAACTTTTCTGGAGAAGACCACAGATCCCCAGACCAGTCTGGGACACAGGTAAGATCCCATTCAATAATAAGGCATTCTTCTGGGAATCCTGCCCACATAGGACGTGTGGATCTTCCAGTGCATTGGGTGGGTTATTTGATATTCTGGAATTTGGTATTTGACTTGGGTTTATCAATTGATAATTGTTTTGTATTTGTATTTACATCTGTATTGTAACATTTTGTTTCTACTATTCAGAGATGGGTAGTTGACAATCTAAAGGGGGCATTCTGAAAAAATCCCCACTTGGTTGCATTTTGTGACATTGAAGAAAGATTGGTGGGTCCCCTGGGGGAACAGAGACCAGGGTCATTGTACAAACTAGACTGCAGAAAAGTGGCGACAAAATGGAGCCTTGAATTACAATACATTGTTACAGTTAATGTTGTTTTTAAGATGGGAACTGAAATGTGATGAGGTTATGTATGCTGATTTGTTTTTCACTTTGCAGAATCATTCCGAATGGCAGAAAGATTGTGGGTTGAACCCAACCCTCTCAGATCCTTTTGTGCTGGCTCTTGAAAAGGATAATCAAGGAAAAGGGTTAAAATGGTGTTATCCTATGAGAGGAATGACTGATTTGTCATTCCAAACAAGTGGTGGATCTGCTGGTAGATAAAACTAGCACTGAAAGATAAAAGAAACAATAGGAAGGATTCCACTGATTGATGAATGGAAAAGAAGATAAGTGCCTTTACAAACAAACTGTAGGTTTGCTGATAAATGAAATTGTATATTGAAAGATGAAAGAAACAATGAGGAAAACCCATAAATTTGTGGAAAGGGCTAACAGCAGGCCTGTTAGCTAAAGGAGTGAGAAGAAGCTGAGAAGCAAGAAGATAAGGAGCCTTCTTCAAGGCTGTTACCAAGGAGACAAAGAGAAGAAGAGAGCAGAAGAAAGATAAGGAGAGAAGTTCGCAGCTGGATGAAGTATTTTTAGAAGTCACTGTTACTTTTCACCAATAGTGTTATGTTGATTTATTGTGGCCAATAGTTGGGGTAGAAGAAGCATAAACAACTGGAAAGTGTATAAAAGGTCAGCCATATTCAATAATAAACAGTTGCCACTTGAGACTGCATGTGTGATCTGCTTTATGTCGTGACCGCCTCAACAGCAACATAAATTCCATAAGAATTAAAAATTAAAAGGGGGGTTATACATTAAAGGGGAATCTTAGGCACTCCGGGAAGTCTGTACCTCTCAAGTACCTCAGCCAATGGGGAAATGTGGCAGGGAAATTAGGATAAATAGGAGGCTGTGTCCTCCAAAAATTTGAGAGACCCCAGGGGAAATGCCCCATGGCCTCTCCCTTTATTTGAATAAAGTTCCAGGACTCCTGTCTCCTTTTTGGACATAAACCTCTGGCGTTTGTGGATTAATTTTCCTAACATTCTATGTGCAGCATAGGACAAATTTGTTCTAAAAATCTCCCTGATGGTCAGGCTTAATTGCACGTTGGATGGGGGAACAGATAATCAGGCTGCTGAGACTGATATTATGAGGAAACTGGCATGTAGAGGTAGATTTAGCATGTCTAGAAGAGAAGATAGAAAGGATTGTGAGTGACCGCAACACGGACCTAGACCAGTAGGGAATCTGAATCGTTTATTCAAAAGAAACAAGCTGGTTTTATACACTTTTTCAAGGTAAAGTATTTCCTTACATGGTAATTCTCACTACGTGACCTATACCATGTTGCCATGTCAGCAACATGCTTTCTAAATGTCCTTATATGGGGTGATCACATGCTGTTCACCTGTCTGTCAGCTTCCTGCAGGCTCCTCTCCCATAGGAGTCTGCTGTGTGACACCTCTTCCCCGCAGGGTCCAGCAGAGACAGCCTCTTTGTGCTGCCATGTGCTTCTTTGTGCTGCCATGTGCTTCTGAAGGCAGGTCCCACAGTCCGCAGCTAAACTCCATCCCATCTGTTCCTACAGAGGATAGTTAGGAGCAGAGAAGATAGAGGAGATAGAGAGGATGCATCAAGGAGCAGGGAGTTGTAGTCCAATTACAGGGAGAAGTAGAGCTAAACACAGAGATGTGAAAGTAGCTCCCCTCTGTCAAGGGGTAGGTATGGATGGTCCAATCACAGCACAAGTTTCATTTTCAATAACAGACCTTAATAATTGAACTTCACAGATTGAAGTACTATTAAGCAACAATGAAGCCAGATCTGAGGTTATCAACACTATTTCTCTCTTACCGAGCAGGACCAAAGCAGTAACCTCAGAGCAGTGAGGAGGATTCTGGCAATGTTTGAGACAGAATAGAATAGTAGTGATATGCAGAATAACTTTAAAACCCAAGACAAGTGAGTTTTAAAGTAGGTATGTATTTTATTCAGCAGCTGGACACGCGGAGGATAAATCCATCAAAATACGTGCACACCGACTCATTTGTTGCGTTCTCTTTTATCCCCTAAAAAAATTACATATGCATTAAGTTTCACAATACCCCATGCATATTCATTCCCCGGCTCCACCCTGTTCCGTTTCTGTATGCTAGTTATCTTTTCAGTCCTTTGCGTCTGTGCAGTCGTCTCTGGTGGTCATCGGTGGTCGTAAGGAGGAAGTAAAGAAGCCTTTTTTGGTGAAGAAACTTTTGACCCCGTCTGCTGGCACAATGATTGGTGATCCCTTGATCACAGTCTAAGCCAGATGGTTAGTCTAATCTCAGTCCCAGGAATTTACAGTCTTGCTATCCTAGCATCTTTGGGGCTCAGGATCTTTGTATCCTGTTCCGGTGGTCGTCCTTCTCCTTATTGCCCTATGCTTGCATTCTTTCATGTTGTTCTCATACATCTTGCTTTCCTTTCCCAGATGGTGAGTATAGTGAAATGCAGCAAATATCAAGCAATATGCATCTTCTAAATGTCTATTTCTTAATCACTACCCTTCTAACTTCTTACCCCATGTCTCAGTTGACAAAACTACACTGGTAAAGGACAGCAGAGAAGGGTGACAGAAAGAGGCAGGCTAAGGGAAGATTCAGAAGGAAACTTAGAGGAAGAAGAAATTTGAAAGGTGAGGCTGTTTTTTAAAGAAATGGTATTATATTAAAATACTAAGTATTATTTTTTAAACAAAAAACCACAATGTGAGTATATTTTGAATTACTAAATTTTGAATTACTAGGTTACAATTCTATCTCAAGATTCTGAGAACTATGCATGAGATTTGCTTTCTGGTTTTTCTGACATCAGAAGAAGCCCTTCATAGAATTCTAGTATTGTAATTCAAAGAGCTGCTTGTTTTGTTTTATATAATGCAAGTGTAATAAACAGGGCAGGAGATTTTTCTCCTTTTAAAAGCCTTTATTATGATCAGCTCAGGGTGGGGGCCCGACGGGTCAAGTGCACGCCACCACTGCTCCCAGAAGCAACTTAAAGGAGAAGGTGTGCAGCAGCTTCAACTGCTGGAGTGCAGGCAGAGCTAGGTTCTCTGTCCTCATGGCAGATCCCAAAGGCTTGGTTGGCTCTGAAAGTCGAGGTGTCCCTCTTTGGGCAATGTCTTTGAGAGTTAGGGTGAGGGGGTGAAAACCGCTCAACCTTGGGAGGGAGTAGTCTTACTCTTTGCATGGTCTATCAATGTGTTTTGGTGGTTTGGTCTAATAATTTTTTTTTACTTTCAGAGCAGTTTTTTGCTTGATTTTTCTCCCAGCTGGCACTGCATCACCTCTATTTGCATGTCTTCTGGTTCTCTCCTTCTCTGGTTTTTTGGTTGCTATGTCGGGGCAGCCACAGGGCTCGAGGGCGCAACAGAAAGGGAACAAAGGAGGTGAATGGCCTGGTGATTAACGGGGGGGGTGTGAACATTTAACAAGGAGCATTGAACTATTAGAGGCTTCATTTGCAACAAAATTGCTTTGCTTTTAGCTCAGCATGGACATGAGTCCTGGTCCTGTGTCCACTGCCAGCCACTAATTCAACATGATATTCTTCTTGGGGAAGAATAACCCCGGACACCAGCACAGGCTGGGGGTGACCTGCTGGAAAGCAGCTCTGCCTAGAAGGACCTGAGGATCCTGGTGGAAAATAAGTTATCCATGAGCCAGCAGTGCCCTTGAGGCCAAGAAGGACAATGGAATCATGGGGTGTATTCGGAAAAACATTGTTGGGGGTTAGGATTTTTCCTTTTGTTTCTTTCTCTCATGGAATTTTGTCCCATTTGTTGCTAGGAGACAATAACGACCAGTACTTAAGAGAGACAAAAGATGTAGCCGAGGGCGAGGGGGAGGAGTGCAGCTGGCTACACTATCTCAGGGGCATTCTCTTGGGAAGGGCAGAGATACTGCAAGATTTTGGGCTGGGGGGTGAGGGGCTGAGCTCAGCTTCTAGCTCAGCAGCTGCAGGGAGACAGGCTTCAGTTGCTGTGGGAAGAATTCGCCATCACTGCAGGGCTCCGCCTCCTGCTGTCTTCTATTGTGAGTGGAGCTCTGCTCATAAGAGCAGCTCTTGGACTGGGACAGGGATAGTGACTACCTCACTGGAAGGGACCATCACCATCTACTCAGGTGCCTCAGGGAAAACCTGGGACCCTAAGCCCCTCTGAGGGAGCCTCTCCTGCTCATGGTCAGGAGCCCAGCCCTGCCATTTCTTTGCCACTGCTCTGGGGATTTTTGCTACACTGTAACCCAGCACCCCTTGTGTGCCAGGATACCCCACAGCTCCTGTAACAGATGCAGAGTTTCTGATACATTTTGTTTGCCTCTCCAGGATCTGCTCGCCTCTGCCGTTCCAGCTTGCTGCTTCCGAGGTTTCTGCTAAGGCTCATTTCACCTTCCGGAGGGGCACCGGGAATGGCTGCTCCTGTGAGGTTGTAAAGGAAGCCCCTTTTCCATCTCTTCCGCCGGCTATGCCACCATTACCCACATGAGAGAGACAGCTGAGCTCACGCCACAGCACTCCCTTTCAGCTGCGGGGAAATCATCCCACCTGCCCTGCCCGGCTGGGAGTCAGCAGCGCCCCTGCCAGTTATGATCATAACTACACCAAAGGGGAAAGTGCTCGACAGCTGAGAGAAGGCTGGTACTGGGTTTCTGGTTTTATTTGTTCTTGCTGCCATTGTTGTTTGTTTGCCTTGTTATAAAGATACATACAAGTAAAGAACTGTTATTCCTTTTCCCATATCTTTGCCTGAAAGCTCCTGTTACGACCCACTCAATTTTATCTGAGTTTGTATTAGTTCCAGAGTACAAAGGAGACAAAAAATGCTGTTTAACCAAGAAATCAATATACTTTATTCAATATACCCACTAAAAACTGATATACTTTATTCAATGTACCCACCAAAACTGATATGCAATAACAAGAGAAAGAAACGGAGGAGAGAAAGCTATATAGATGAAAGCAAGAGGGAAAAGGAGAGATAGGAAAGATAGGATAATTACCACAGTGAGAGAGACGGAATCCTCGCAGCTGTCCAATAGGTTCACCTTCGCAATCCTCATGGCGCGTGGCCAATAGATTGATGCTGCCAACCCTCGTGGAGCTGATAGATACCGTCTTCTGTGGGGAGGTCCTCAAAGGGGGTCTCCTTCGATGCCGAATATATAGTTCTTTCCGAGGCGAGAGGCAATCAGCCAGAGTGGGGGAGAAATCTCGTGAGTCTAGGCCCAATGCAGCGGGGGGAGAGAACAGAACAAGCTGATCCTGCTACACCTCAGGCACAGTTGGTCCAGGGGCAGTGTACTGTGACTACCATTGTTTCAGCAGGATGTATGTCCGGGAACTCAGTTCCCAAGCAAACACACCTGGGCAAAATGGCAATTCTGGTAGCAGTTACATCAGCTCTTGAGGTTTCCCTCTCGTTCCCCCCCAAAGTCTCCATGACGAAAGCGTGAGACATGTAAAGGGTCTTCGGGCCAACTCTTACAGCTCCATAATTTCAAAGCGATAATAATTCAGAGGGAAGGGGGCCACATTTTCCATTCCAAGGGAGGTTCCCACCTTCCTTGGCAGACACCTGTCTTTCAAACCAAGACAAACATTGCCAGCAGGTCAAAGCAGGGGATCCTGCCCCTCTACTCAGCCCTGGTGAGGCACATCTGGAGTGCTGTGTCAAGTTTTGGGCTCTTCAGTACAAGAGAGACATGGAAGTTGGGATCTTTTGGTCAGTCCTGAGTGTAGGTTGGATGGGGGAACAGATAATCAGGCTGCTGAGACTCATATTATGAAGGAACTGGCATTTAAAGAGGTGGAGAACTATCTCCTGTGGGAAGGACCCCATGGTGCAGCAGAGGAACAACTCCTCTCCTTGAGCAGGGGGAGAAACCTCAGGTGATGAACTGTGCAACAACCTCTGTTTTGATTTCTTCTTAAATATGTTATCTGTCTCAGCTCATAGGCTAGTTTAGAAGAAAATGTTCTGGAATGAGTGTTTCCTCTAAAGAAAAAAGGCTTCAGGAATAATTTTTCTGTCAGTGAGAAAAATGAATACCAGTGGGCAAAAGTGAAAAAAGAAAAAAAATAACCCTGTTTATTGATAAAGTGCCCCCAGGGCATGGGGAAAAAAATTGAATAAATGCTAGATATTGAACCATCAGAACCTAAAATCCCCCCCTTCCCCACGGAAGAACAAAAAACCCAAAATGCCAAGGAAAGAAACAAACTGACCGGCTGTGTTGCAGGGGGAATAAAATGGTGCCAGCTTTTTTGTCTCAGGGAACAAAAATAAATGTTCATGCAGCAGCTCGGGCAAAACAGATGGGAACCTGTTGAACCTCTGGTGCTAGTCTCCTCACAGCAGATGAAGCTGGTGGATTTTGGTGTCCTTTCTTGTTAGTTCAGCTTTTCCCAAGGTCTTGGGCCAGGTGGATTGGCTCCCGTGGTCCCAGCCAATCAGCTCCCAGTGATTGTCTGATCTCGGGCCAAGACCAAGCCAAACAGTTCAAGAAAAAAGAAAAAACTGCCCAATGATTGCTGCTGCCATCTCCAGGCCAGGGAAAGGGGAAAAAAGAAACTTCTTGCTTAAGCTAACAAAAAAACCAAGCTAGCTAAGCAACAAAGTAATGTCTGGTCCTTGCTGCACCCAAGCATGTCCTGGAGTGAGTCTTTGAACAAAGCCCGCCCAAGAGTCCCAAGGTTCCCACCCCTCCCCCGGATCCACCTTAAAGTTACAGCAACCATTTCTGGGCATAAAGCAGATGATCAGGAACGGAGTATCATCATAAAATCATACCAAGACGTTATCACAGAGGCATTACTGTGGGAAGACAGATAGAGATAGTGCTGAAGGCAATCTTGCCCCTGATATATTGCATCTGTGTTAATTACCAAAGAGTGGGAACAGCCTTGCCCTCACAGCTATGAGTATGATAAGAGTGAGTTATCTGATAAAGTTGTTGGAGTTTGCTGGCTGTGCTGTGAGGAGGAAGGGACAGGAGGTCATGTGAGGGACTGAAAGTGTAAGATGTCATACGAGAGATGGACAGGGTTAGGTGGCCATGCTAAGGACAGGAAGGAGCTAGTCGGAACTGCAGAAGGAAGAGAGAAGAATGAAAGAGGCAGAGCTGCATGGAGCTGCCCGTGGGAAGCTGCATGGAAAAGGTATGAGAGACTTTTAGATAACAAGGTGCTGATGCTTGAAGCCTTCTTCGGTGTCAGTCATACCTCCTTCATCACATTACCACCATTTCTAAATGGCCCAGCCTTGGCTAGCGGCACATCCATCTTTGGAGCCATCAGGCATTGGCCCTGCCAGACATGGTGGAAGCTTCAAGCAGCTTCTCACAGAGGCCACCTCTGTGGCCCTCCCCCGCACTACCAAAACCCAGGCCATGTAAATCCAATACACATGTCTAGAAGAGAAGATAGAGAAGGCAGTGAGGAAGTATTGAGGAACAGAGAAGATAGAGGATGTATTGAGGAGCAGAGGGTTTTAATCTGATTGCAAGGAGAACTAGAGCTAAACAAAGACGTGACAGTAGGTCTCCATCGGGGGTAGGTATGGATGGTCCAATCACAACAAAAGTTCCATTTTCAATAACAGACCATAATAATTGGAAGTCAATGGCTGGAACCTACTGAGATGACCCAGATAAAATGGCAAAAGCATTTGAAATTATGATTAAGATCCAGGATTCAGACTGGAAGGATACAGATATTATGTTATAGATGTTGTTTGATAGTACAGAAAGAGAGATGGTTGTTAAAACCAGTAGGAGGTTTGTGGAAGAGCAAATTTTGACAGGTAACTTGCCAGGTACATTGGACATGAATTTTCCCACCGTGGATCCTGAGTGGGACCCTAATGTGCCCATGTTTACAGAGACATTAGATATCTACAATGGATTTTATATGGAATTAGAGATGCCATACAAAAGGCTATCAGTAGGTCAAAATTATTTGAAATTAAGCAGGATTGCAAGAAACCACCTACCAAATTTTTAAATCATCAGAAAGAAACAGCTTGAAAATATATTAATATTGATCCTGAAATAGAGGAAGGAAAAACTCAATTAGCCTCCATATTTGTGAGGCAATTCTCAGATGATATTAGAAGGAAATTACAAAAGGCTCAGGGATAAGACTAGAATGATTTCAGGAAGCTGTTAGATTTTGCCTGGGGAATTTATCAGAATAGAGAAAACTAGTGAGAAATAACTAAACAAAAAGTAGCTGCAGTTATGGAAGGAATTTCCAAAGGAATGGTGCCCCTGGGAAAGGAAGAGACAAGGGCATGGACAACCTACCTCAACCCTCCCAGAAAACTTGGTATTAATCAATGTGCATATTGTAAGAGAGACAGGCATTGGAAAAGGGATTGACCTCAGTTGAAACATAAAAGGCCCTCTCTTATGGCCATCACAGATGATGACTGAGGGGGGCCAGAGGATTCTTCCCTGGCAGAACCTCTGCTTACAGCTAAGCTGGGGAATGAGGAGGTAAATGAGGAGGTAGAATTTATAGTAGATATGGGAGCTAGTTACTTGCTGCAAAATACAGTAAAAGGGAACTTGAGTAATGATTCTATAACAATTGTTGGTGCAACAGGGAATTGTGAAACTCAGCCATTTTTCAAGTCCATTGATTTTAAATTAGGAAAACAATGGATGACTCACCAGTTTTTGTATCTACCCAATTTGCCAAAGCCTCTCCTTGGGAGAGGTTTATTGGAAGAACTAAATGCTGAAATTAAATTTAAAAATGGCAAAATACAGGTTATTATTCCATAACCTAATTACATGGAAGCCTCTATTTTTGTATTACAGTCTCTGAAATTGGTTGTGATCCATCTGCCAGTATCACTTAAGGATGCAGTGATACCAGTAGTCTGGACTGGAAGGTGCCCAGGAGATCCAAAAGAGCGGAGTCTGTAAGAATTATATTTAAACCTGGAGCAGAACTGATAGCATTGGGGTTAAAATCTTAGCTGCTTGGAAAATGTACTTAGGGTTAGAATGAAGATTTCAGAGGAGAGTGGAAAATCTCTGCGGAGGGGTGGATGGAAACCAGCAAGCTAGTGAAACTAATAGTCATGGGCTAGGTAGCTGGCTTTGCTTTGTACAAGTTAACCAACTATGACCATGCGTAGGTATAGCTATTAAGTGTAATTAGACCTAATCAAGGAATAACGTAGGAATATAGAGAACAATTGTAACCATGGTAGCAAGATGTTCTTCCGAAACTCAAAGTCTTATGCTTTAGTAGAATCAATAAGAAGAATGGAATAATATTGAAGTTAATCATTGATATTTTATGTAACCAAAAGGTATAAATTGTAAATCCGAATGTATCTCCCCAGAACTGTATTTGGGTATTAAAACCCCGGTTCTCTTGGGCCCAAAAATAAAAAGCACTGCATATAGCCATGCTGCTGTGACTATATGTGTTTTATTCCTATGCTAACATTTTAGCAATCCAGCTGTGGACTTTGTCGGACAGACCGGGGAAAACCCTGCCGATCACCTCTACTCCGGCATTGAGGATTTTTTTCTCGAAAAAGAAGTCATTACCGGGGACCCTGGTTCACCCCACAAAGCCCCCTGGGAGGTAAGTGCTTTTATTTTACTTTGGTATTGCCTGCCTGTAAGTCGTGGTGAAAACCACGCATGGTTGGGGCTAAGGAATTCCTGTGGTTTGCCTAGGCAACCGTCCATAAGTCATCGCGAAAGCGTTGCAGGTCGGTAATTGTGTTTTTTCTGTAGCTGTATAATGGAGAAACTTAAAGGGGTTTTCACAGGGGCAGGCAGCAATGCTCCTGCCCCACGAAGTTCTCCATTAGGGTGCTTGTTAGCACTCTGGAAAGAGGGTAATTTTGGGCAAGAATTAAGTAAGTCTAAGTTGATTGATTATTGCAAAAGCTGGTGGCCAAAATATGTCTTGGAGAATGGGAAGGTTTGGCCCAAAAATGGGTCCTTGGATTCTGATACAATCTTACAGTTGCTGCTGTATTGTAAACGGGAAAACAAATTTGATGAAATTCCGTACCTGGATCTGTTTTTCTATCTGCAGAAAAAGCCCGAGTGGCTTTCTCAATGTGAGTTAATGGTTGTTAAAGTGTCTGAAAATAATAAGTGTATAGGCTGTGATCAAGGGAAACATTGTTTAGAACATTTGGCAATGGATGAGACTGTTTATCGAAAAGATGACATGGAGGGCGATTTATTAATAGCCCCACAAAAGGGAAATTCTAACCCTATTTCATCATCTAGTCTAATATCACCTGACCCATTGACCCCGCCATCTGAAATATTTTCACCAACCCCTGGTCAAAGATACCCACCCCTCCCACAGGCTCCTGCTCAAATATATCCTCCTCTTCCAAAAACCCCAGCTTCCCCACTGATCCCGGCTCAGGAATCTTCCCCATATTCTCCCCCAAACCCTTCCCCACTAACTCTGGCTTCCCCACTGATCTCTGCTCAAGGATCTTCTCCACATCCCCCACCACTAACTCCAGCCCCCCCACCAACACCTGCTCGACCTCCTCCACAAACACCTGCTCCTCCTCCACTGACTCCCGCTCAAAGACATGCCCCTCTTCCTCCACCAACTCCCATGGAGGGATACCCTCCTCCTCCCCCAACTCCAGCTCAAGGATACCTCTCTCTCCCACCAACACCTCCTTCTGCTACGCACACTCATGCCTCCTTGTACTCTCCTGTGCCGCCTTCACCTCCTTCCCCAGAAAATGACCAGGATTTACCAGTGACACAAAGGGGGGGTGCAAACGAGGTTGCACAGGAAACAGACAGTAGTGAAAGTGAGGACGATAAACCAGTATCTCATCGTACTCGGTCAAGGTTAGCCCCAGCTTGGCCTCAGCCAAAACCTCAGCCAAGAAAGGGTGCATTAAAAGCTGGCAAACAAAAGAAAAGTTTAATTGCCCCTCTAAGACAGGGTGTGGGAGTGGAAGGACCAGTTTTTGTTTAGGTGCCTTTTTCCCCCTGGAGATTTAGTCATCTGGAAAAATAGTGCTGGGAGCTACAGAGATGACCCTGGCAGAGTTGCCAGAATTTTTAAAATTATTGATAAAACACAAAATCTGGACTGGGATGATATTCAAGTAATATTAGACACATTAATGGACTCTACTGAGAAAGACATGGTCATCAGAGCAGCCAGGGAAAGGGCAAAAGAAGATATAAGAAATTGAATTGTCACGGGAAATCTAGACTATAATTTCCCAAGCGATTATCCTGGATGGGACCCTAATGATGCATTTGGAATAGATATGATAACGTTAAAGCAATATCAAGAATGGATACAAATTGGGGTCCAAACTGCTATACCTAAAACTATGAATTGGTCAAAACTGTATGAAATTAGACAGGAGAATTAGGAATCTCCAACTACCTTTTTAGAAAGATTAAAAGAAGCAGCCAGGAAGTACACTGATTTACAACTAGACACAGAACAGGCAAAAATCCAACTTGCATTAATATTTCTTGGTCAGTCACAAGATGACATTAGGAGGAAGTTACAGAAGTTGGAAGGGAGTGACTTGAGAAACTTAGATAAACTTCTAGAGGTGGCCTGGAGGGTGTATAGTAATCGCGAAAAAGAGCAAAATAAACAGCAGAACCGAAATCTTTTGGCGATGATACAGAGGAAAACCCGGGGAGGGGGTGGCAGAGGCAATCGTGGTAGAAGTAAACCTATGGGGCAGGGCGGCGGTAACAGTAGTGGAGTTGGCAGAGGCCGAGGTAGGCCAATTATGAAATTGGCTCTTGACCAGTGTGCCATCTGCCGGCAGTTTGGCCATTGGAAAAAAAAATTGTCCAAACCGGTTTTACCAGAATGATCAGCTCCCACAGGATAAGGTTGCCAAGCTGATGGTGCTATATGAAAGGGAAGGGGAAGAAGAGGAAACCACAGAGCCGTTAGTTACACTGCTCTTGGGAGATAAAGAAATAAATTTTCTGATTGATACAGGTGCTACCCCTTAGGTCTTGAACAATTCAGCTCTGAATAAATTGGAAGGGCAGATTGGGAATAAATCAACCACAGTTGTGGGTGTGACAGGGAAGCAGGAGAGAAGGTAATTTTTTCAACCCCTGGATTTGTGTTTTGGAAGTAAAGTACTAACTCATGAGTTTTTGTATGTGCCTGGTTGCCCCGTTCCACTTTTAGGTCGAGATTTATTGGCAAAGCTTGATGCAGTAATTACCTTTGAGAATGGGGAGCTATTGATGAAAATACCTGAATCCAAAACCGGGAAAATTTTAATGATAAAAGAAAGACCAGTTTCTGCAATTCCTAGGGAAGTGGAAGAAGCAGTGATACCCTTCATCTGGGAAAGAGATGAAACCTGGAAAGTCTAAATTAGCACAACCAGTGCATGTGGAATTAAAGGAAGGAGCTACACCCGTACAGGAAAAACAGTATCCAATAAAAATGGAAGCACGGCAGGGAGTAGCCAAGATTATTGACAAATTTCTAAAATACCAAGTTTTACAAGAATGTGAATCAGAATATAATACACCAATATTCCCAGTAAAGAAACCAAATGGAGATTACAGACTAGAAGAGGACCTTAGGGCAATAAATGAAATAACCAAGGATATTCATCCAGTAGTTGCAAATCCATACACATTGTTAACATCCGTAAAAGAAATTTATAAATGGTTTTCTGTGATTGACCTTAAAGATGCATTTTTCTGTATACCTCTCGATGACCAAAGTAGGAACCTTTTTGCCTTTGAATGGGAACACCCACAAAACGGGAGAAAAACCCAACTCACCTGGACACGCCTACCCCAGGGTTTTAAGAACTCCCCTACTCTATTTGGAAACCAACTGGCAAGAGGGCTGGAGATCTGGAGATCTGGACCAGACAAGGGCAAGTACCAAGAAACCAATACCTTTTGTTGCAATATGTTGATGACATACTGATAGCAACAGAAGAAAAGGCAACCTGCATAAAGGTAACAATTGAGATTTTAAACTCACTGGGTATGGGAGGATACAAAGTATCCAGAGAAAAGGCACAAATTGCCTGAGAGACTGCAATTTACCTGGGATGTGAAATCTCACAGGGACAGAGAAAACTGGGTACTAACCGTATCCAAGCTATTTGTGCTATTCCAGAGCCCCAGAATCTGCACGAGCTGCAGGTCTTCCTTGGGATGGCAGGATGGTGTCACCTATGGATCATGGACTATGGACTAATTGCCAAACCCTTGTATGAAGCACAGAAGACGCAGCCAATCACCTGGGGCAAGCCACAGAAAGAGGCCTTCCAAAAACTGAAGGAAGCACTAACAACTGCTCTGGCTTTAGGGTTACCTGATCTTTCCAAAGACTTTCAGCTGTTTGTGCATGAAAGGCAACGCCTGGCACTGGGAGTCCTGACCTAACATTTGGGAAGCTGGAAAAGGCCCATGGGCTACTTTTCCAAACAACTGGACAATGTAAGTGCCGGATGGCCTTCATGCCTGCGAGCAGTAGCAGCTACTGTGCTGCTGATACAAGAAGCCAGAAACCTCACGATGGGAAGACACATAGATGTCTTTGTGACACACATGGTAACCACTGTGTTAGAGCAAAAGGGGGGCTATTGGCTGTCTCCCAGCAGGATGATGAAGTTTCAGGCAATACTGAAGGAGCAGGATGATGTAACACTAAAGACAACTAACCTTTTGAATCCAGCCTTGTTCCTAGGTACCACGACTGAAGAAGGCCCTCTCGAGCATGACTGAGTGCAAGTAATAGAATGCACCTATGCTGCGAGAGAAGACCTGAAGGATGTACCATTAGAACAACCAGACTGGGAGTTGTTCACAGATGGAAGCAGCTTCATGGAGAACAGGACCAGATAGGCTGGATATGTGGTAACAACAACCAGCACAGTAGTGGAGGCAAAAGCATTACCGCCAAATACATCTGCCCAAAAAGCAGAACTGTTTGCCTTAACCAGAGCTCTAGAATTGAGTGAAGGGAAAAAGGTAAATATATGGACTGATTCAAAAGATGCCTTTGGGGTAGTACATGTGCATGGGGCCCTGTGGAAAGAAAGAGGAATGCTGTCTTCTCAGGGCACTCACATTAAACATCAAGATACAATCCTGCAATTAATAAAAGCAGTACAAAAACCTGAACAGGTGGCAATTATACACTGCAAAGCACACCAGTCAGGAAGCTCCAAAATTTGTGAGGGAAATTGAAAAGCAGATTGGACAGCATGACAAGCTGCTCGAGAAGTGTAAACAGCAATGGCATTAATACCTATGAAATTTAATGTATCTCAATTCAATTTGCCTCCAGAGCCAAAATATTCACCAGAAGATGAGAAGCTAGCACACCTGCTGAATGCACGGAAGAACTCGGAAGGGTGGTATGTAACCATACAAGGGCAAATAGTGATACCTCCCTTAATAATGAGGGAGATCCTACAAATTAAACAATGAATCCCATTGCGGAGCAGAGGCATTGGTGAAGTTATTAAGACGCAATGTGGTCTCAGTACGGATGTTAACAATGGCTAAATCCATAATGACAAAATGCAAGATTTGCTTGAAAAACAATCCAGTAGCTAGACGACAGACACAGTTAGGAAGGATTTGGGTGGGCACGGAACCAGGAGACTACTGGCGAATTGATTTTGTAGAACTACCCCGGACTCGGGGGTACAAATATCTCTTAGTAGGGGTTGACACATTTTCTGGATGTTCAGAAGCCCTTCCCTGTCGCACAAATCAAGCAAAAGAAACAGTTAAATGGTTACTACAGGAAATCATTCCCAGGTTTGGGGTACCTATAGGAATCTCATCAGATAGGGGCCCACATTTTGTAGCCACAGTGGTAAAAGAAGTAAGTAGGTTGCTGGGTATCTCTTGGGACCTTCACACACCTTGGAGGCCCCAGTCGAGTGGACAGATAGAGAGAATGAATCAAACTTTGAAAAGGCAGATCAGCAAGATATGCCAGGAAGCTAAAATACAGTGGCCACAAGCTGTACCAATAGCTTTATTGAGAATTCGGATAAAGCCAAGGAGTGAGATGTCAGGCAGTTTTTATGAGATATTGTATGGAAAACCATATGAATCTCCTGAGCCGAATCCAAACATACATGTTACGGGCAAAGCAGAGGTCTATAATAATGTCTTGTCTCTTGGGAGAACTCTAGCACAGCTTCGGAGCACCCTTGTGTGGAATAGACCGCTGACCCTTGAGATACCAGTCCACGATATATGCCCAGGGGACACTGTGTACATCAAAACCTGGAATGAGGAACCGTTGAAAGAAAGGTGGAATGGACCCTATCAGGTACTGCTGACCACTTTCACCGCAGTCAAGGTGACTGGAGTGGACCCATGGATCCATTACACCCGCGTGAAAAAGGTTCACCCTGGACTGGGCGCAGTGTGGGCTGCAGAACCCGTGGGACCTACCAAGCTGAGGATAAGGCGCCTCTAACTGTCCAAAACATTACCTAGACAAAAGCAACATCATCATTAACACAACAGAACTGGATCCTGACGCCATAAGATGAGAACATTGAAGATGGCAGCGTATAGCTACCTTATTGGTAAAAGATGTTGCAGAACTCTCAGGCATTAATTTTCATCTTCTAACACCAGCAGAAATAGTAGAATTATTGATTGGGTTTACAGAAAACGTAGAAATAGTAAATAGACAATTAGCTTACCAAGTTAGAGATAGTTGTTCTAGATGTAGAGGGTGTGAGTGGTGGGCAAAGATTATTTGTGGTTATTGTAAACAAAGGTGGTGGGTGAATAGAAAGACCATTTATTGGAGAGGTTTTTGCCAGGAGTGTTGGGAGAACACAAGACTACGGAACCCATTAGAGGATTTGAGGAACTGGGGATTTGGAGATACGATAAGTGTTTTAGGAATAGAAACCACTTTTGAGAGTCGAGAAAATTTAGAAAGAGCAGAAGCAATGTGGGGAATTTCAGTAGGATTGAAACGATTGAAGTGTATGAAAGAGACATGACTAGTGAAACAAAAGTGTGGTAAAAAGGTGCCTATTCCTGTAGCAATACAAGTAGCAGAAAATGATTGGAATCAGAGCTGTAAGAACTGGGGTCGTAATCATGGTTCTCTCAATGTTGTTAATGGGGATTGATGTTGCTTTGAGATATGGAATGCAAAAGGATCAATTAGACACTCTTCATTTTAGAATGAAGAAGGGAGTTGAAAAAGAAATGCAAATGATCAACATATCCAACCCAAATCAGGCTGAAAACCTAATTATTGGATTAGTCAAGGACTTTGCCAGAATGCAAAACACCAGCAGAATAACTGCCTGTTTGCCAATACCAAAGGCGGCAGGAGACCCATTAAGCTGGGGAATTATAACATCAAAACTACCAGATATCAAAGAGAACAAAACAGTTACATGTTACCAGGTGCCAGAGCAAAAGACTGTAGAAAAGGAATTTTGGAAAGCTGCAGGGACTGTAGAAATCATGAGCGCATCAGAATGCATACATCTAGGGGGCAGACTAGGAAGATATATGGGAAACCAAACTATGTTCATCTTAGTTAGAGACCCAGAGATTGGAAGATGGGAATGCTACTTTCCACATAGTGTACACTATAAAGAAAACATTACAGTAACCACTTTCTTTTGGCAGTGTGAGGAAGAAGATTGGAAAGGTGAGATAAAACCTTGGGAAAGTGCCTGGACCGTCAGTATACTCCAGAAATGTCAATATATGGCAAGTACCCCTTGGTGTATCAAATGGGGAGGCACTGAGAATGAAACAGATCCAGCAATAATGAATACTGCCACTAGTTATAGGACACAGGCAGATAAGGTAAGTTGGTGGGCATGTTAGAAGATATATGATTGCAGTTCTGATGACATAGAAATAAAACGGATGGCACCACTGGCAATAGCCTTGCAAATTGGTTGTGCCTGCAGGGGACTCAAACACAATCAAATTAAAGTAAGTCAAAGAATTATAATAGGATGTACTAGAAGTTCAATTAGGAGTCCAGGACAATTTGTATGGGCAGCAAGTGATGGTACCTGGACAACACATCTGCCTGTGGATGGGAAAGTAAAAGAAATTACTCTAGGCCTCCCCACTTAATGTCCAATTTGGAAAAAGTCCCCATTTAATGGAAAACGTGAACTTCTGCAAATAAGAACAAGACGAGAAGTTCCAGGGGATGAGAATGAAAATCAGGATGAAACCTGGAAAGAACCCTCTAGTGGAGTGAAATTTGGGTGGGCCTTAGAATCTCTATTTAGTCCTGTAGCAAGCTATCGAAAGAGAGAAACTTTGTATAGACTCACAGGCCAGGTAGACAGATTAGCAAGAGTCACCCGAGAGGAATTCAAAGAATTAAATGTACAATTGCAGGCTACTACAAAAATGACTTTACAGAACCGATTGGCCCTGGACATAATTCTCCTGAAAGAGCATGGAGTGTGTGAATTTTTGAAAGGACAAGTCGATCACTGTTGCATCCATATCCCAAATGTAACAGAAAATGTAGAATATGATATTAGTCAGTTAAAGCAAATAGGACATGAGGCACAAGAACAACAAAAAGGCTTAGCTACAAGCTGGTTAGACAAAATTTTCAAAGGTTTAGGATGGAATGTGAATTCATGGGTTAAGTCTATCACTGAGAGTTTAATAATGTTGCTAATCATGTTCCTAGTGATTTGGTTAATTTACAGTATCCTTAAAAGAGAAATACAGAAAAAGTCATCTTGGAATTGGACCATAATGAAAGCGTTGACACGAGACAGGGATCCATATCCATTGTCTTCAAGCTCTCCGGTTTGTGACAACACCCATAACAATGGCTACAACAACTATGGATTTGAAGATGAACATTGAGTGTAAACTCAGAAGATAAAGGACTATATTAAGTGAAAACATCTACACTTATTGAATTGTGAAGTGAAAATGTTTTCAAAGGGGGGAAATGATAGCATTGGGGTTAAAATCTTAGCTGCTTGGAAAATGTACTTAGGGTTAGAATGAAGATTTCAGAGGAGAGTGGAAAATCTCTGCGGGGGGGTGGATGGAAACCAGCAAGCTAGTGAAACTAATAGTCATGGGCTAGGTAGCTGGCTTTGCTTTGTACAAGTTAACCAACTATGACCATGCGTAGGTATAGCTATTAAGTGTAATTAGACCTAATCAAGGAATAACGTAGGAATATAGAGAACAATTGTAACCGTGGTAGCAAGATGTTCTTCCAAAACTCAAAGTCTTATGCTTTAGTAGAATCAATAAGAAGAATGGAATAATATTGAAGTTAATCATTGATATTTTATGTAACCAAAAGGTATAAATTGTAAATCCGAATGTATCTCCCCAGAACTGTATTTGGGTATTAAAACCCCGGTTCTCTTGGGCCCAAAAATAAAAAGCATTGCATATAGCCATGCTGCTGTGACTATATGTGTTTTATTCCTATGCTAACAGAACCAGTAAGGCAAAAGCAATACCCTTTGAAAATAGAAAGTCTGAAAGGGTTTTTACCCATTGTGGAAAAATTTATAAAATATGGCCTATTGAAGGAATGTGAATCCTAATTTAATACCCTTATGTCTTGGTTTGAAAGACAGGTGTCTGCCAAGGAAGGTGGGAACCTCCCTTGGAATGGAAAATGTGACCCCCTTCCCTCTGAATTATTATTGCTTTGAAATTATGGAGCTTTCAGGCAAAGATATGGGAAAAGGAATAACAGTTCTTTACTTGTATGTATCTGTATAACAAGGCAAACAAACAACAATGGCAGCAAGAACAAATAAAACCAGAAACCCAGTACCAGCCTTCTCTCAGCTGTCGAGTACTTTCCCCTTTGGTGTAGTTACGATCACCACCGGCACGGGCGCTGGGGCGCGAGCTCAGTCACTTCATGTGGGTAATGGCGAGCAAGCGGGCTGAAAAGAGAGAAAAGGGGCTTCCTTTACAAACTCATGGCAGGCAGCCTATCCTGGTGTCCCTCTGGATGGCAAAATGGGCTGTAGTAGGAACCTCAGAGCAGCAAGCTGTAACGGCAGAGGCGGGCACACCCTAGGGTGGCAAACAAAATGTATCGGAAACTCTGCAGCCATAGCAGGAGCTGCGGGGCTCAGGCGGACACGGGATGTTGAGTTAAAGTGTAGCAAGAGGCCTTGAAGCAGCGGCAGAAATCAGCAGAGCTGGGTGGGGAATCACACTGCTGGATAGCTCACCAGCCATGGCTGGTCCTGGGGTCAGGCCATGCAGAGTCTCTGGTGGGGTATGGCAGGCTCTCGATGCAGCACACTCTGGCTTTGGGCTCCCAAGCAAGCAGAGGAGCAGAGAAGCAAGTTGGCAAGCCCAGTAACAGTGCCAAAGGAAAAGAAAAAAAATTAAACAGGCAAATACTGCAAGGCAACAGTATCTCCAGTCAGAGGCACCGCGCCGTGTGGGGGCCAAGACAATTATCTCACTGGAAGGAAACCACAGCCTCTCATGTCCCCAACCCTCACAGGAACCCAGTCTGGCTCGCACCCATCGTGATACTCCTGGAGCCAAGAATGTGGGGCAGTGACCATAATAAACAGATACCCCCCCCCCCCAAAATGGATATGGGATAAAAAACCATCCCCAGTCTGGATGATTTTTGAGCAGGCTTGGGAATCTGGAGAGGTCCAAGCAGACTGGCAGCTGGAAGATGTCCAAATTTTCAAGAAGGGCAAGAAGGAGGACCCCAGAAACTACAGGCCTGTCAGTCTTACTTCAGAGCCCAGTAAAGTCAAAGAGAAGGTTATTCTGGGAGGTATTGAGAAACACTTGAAAGACAATGCAGTCATTGGTCACAGCCAGCATGGATTCATGAGAGGACAGATCTGCTAATGAAACCTGATTTCTTTTTATGACAAAGTAACCCACCTACTTGGTCAAGGGAAGCCAGTTGATGTAATCTTTTTGGATCTCAGTAAAGCTTTCAATACTCTCCCCCAGGGTCCTTCCAGACAAAATGTCCAGCACACAGCTGTTACGGCCCGCTTAAATAAGCTGAGTTCGTAGTGGTCTCAGAGTACAAAGGAGGCAAAGAGAATACTGTTTAACCAAGAAAATCAATGCACTTTTATTAATGTGCCCACAAAACTGATATGCAATAATGAGAAAGAGAAAAAACAGAGAGGAAAGAAAACGATATAGAGAGAAAAGAAAGACACAGAGAGAGAGAGGAGAGATAGGAAAGGTAGGATATATACCACAGAAAGAGACAGAGTCCTTGCAGCTGTCCAATAGGTCGCCTTCACAGCCCTTGTGGCGTCTTGGCCAATAGACTGTCGCTGCAACCCTCGTGGCGTAGCTGATAGATACCGTCTTCTGTGGGGAGGTCTTCAAAAGGGGTCTCCTTAGAGGCCGAATATATAGTTCTTTCCGAGGCGAGAGGCAGTCAGCCAGAGTGGGGGAGAAATCTCATGATCAGAGTCGAGGCCCAATGCACAATGAGGGGGGGGAACAGGGCAAGCTGGCCTCTTTGGTCCAGGCACAGGTGGTACAGAATCCAGGGGCAATGTATCGTGGCCCCCATTGTGTCCCAGCAGGATGTAGATCTGGTTCCCAAGCAAATACACCTGGCCAGATGGTAATTCTGGTGGCAGATTACATCAGCCTGGGGTCTCAGCATCCCCTGTTCCCTCAAATTTCCACAACGAAATGTGAGACATATCGAAGATTTTCGGGCCGACTCTTACAACAGCTCTATAAACATATCATGGGATGGGTGAGAAATTGGCTCATTAGTTGGGTGGAAAGGGTTCTAGTGAATGTGGTGACATCAGACTGGTGACCTGTGTCACGATCTGCTAATGCAAGTGCGGTCGTGATGGTTGGTTTGTTGATCTCAGAGTGCAAAAGACAGGAGAAATTATGGTTTTAATCAGCACAATGCACCTTCATTAAGTGCCAACAACACGGTAATGCGATAGAGGAGAGAGAGAGAGAGAAACAAAGGATAGAGAGAAAGAGAGAGAAGGAGGAAAGGAGGATAGCCTCTACAGATAGATGAAGTCCTTCTGGCCATCTGCCAATAGATTCGTCATCACTGTGGGGAGGTCTCAAAATTTTGGTTAATTTAGGGAGTCTTTATATAGTTTTTTCCAAAGCGGCAGGCAGTGGGGCCAGAAGGTGGGGAGATATCATGCGATGTACAGTGTTAACAGTTCTGGCAGCAGGTGCATCAGTCCACTGTGACAGGCCTATTGTTTCCTGCACCAGGTTTCCATGGGAACATGTACTATGGCTTGGTCCAGCGAACACACCTGTAGGCAACACTTGGCAGACATCCCACCTCAGCCAGGCCAAAGCTGCCGTGCTGGGGTTTTGTCTGTCCTTGGGGTTTCAGTCTTTGTCCTTGGGGTTTCAGAGCCCCCTGTACCTCCAAGGGTCTTCGTCTCTGTGTCTTTGGTGATGGTCGTGAGGCAGATGAGGGATTCTCGGACCGTCTCTTACAACCTGTCCCTAGTGGGGCTCCACAGGCCTCCATCTTAGGCCCTGTGCTCTTCAACATCTTCATAAATTACTTGTCACAGGACTGGAAAGGATACTAAGCAAGGTTGCAGACAATACAAAACTGGGAGGAGCTGTTGACTCCCTTGAAGGCAGGGAGGCCCTGCAGAGAGACCTCAACAAATTAGAGGGCTGGGCAATCACCAACCATATCAAGTTTAACAAGGGAAAGTGCTGTATTCTGCATCTGGGACAGGGCAACCCTGGATGTATGGACAGACTGGGGAATGAGATGCTGGAAAGGAATTCTGTGGACAGGTACCTGAGGGTCCTGCTCAATGGCAAGTTGAATACGAGTCAGCAGTGCCCTGGCAGCCAGTAGGGCCAACCATGTCCTTGGGGGCATCAGGCACAGCATCACCAGCTGGTCAAGGGAAGTGATTGTCCCCCTCTGCTCTGCACTGGGGTGGCCTCACCTTGAATATTGTGAGCAGTTTTGGTTGCTGCAATATAAGAAAGATATTAAGGTATTAGGGAGCATCCAAAGGAGGACAGTAAAGATGGTGAAGGGCCTTGAGGGGAAGATGTATGTAGAGCAGCTGAGGTCACTTGGTCTGTTCAGCCTGGAGAAGAGGAGACTGAGGGGAGACCTCATTGCAGTCTACAACTTCCTCATGAGGGGAAGAGGAGGGGCAGACACTGATCTCTTCTCTATGGTGTCCAGTGACATGACCTGAGGGAATGGCCTGAGGTTGTGTCAGGGGAGGGTAAGGTTGGATATTAGAAAAAGGTTCTTCACCCAGAGGGTGGTCAGCCACTGGGACAGGCTTCCCAGGGCAGTGGTCATGGCACAGTTTGACAGAGTTCAAGAAGCATTTGGACAATGCTCTCAGGCACATGGTGTGACTCTTGGGGATGCTGCTATACAGGGATGGGAGTTGGCCTTGATGATCCTTGTGGGTCCTTTCTAAATCAGCATATTCTGTGATTCTGTGATGCTCTGTAAGGGAAACATTAAATAGGGGATACTGGAGAAGACTTCAAGGACAGCAATGTCCATCTCTTTTGTACTACTGATCATCAGCAGTGAAAACCTTGACCCCTTGACCTTATTCTACACAACAGTTCTCTCATTGCTCAAAGATGTTTGCAGTAGTAAGTTTCAGACCTCAAAGCCAATTCCATGCAGCCAACTCCCCTCAGCTGTGTCCTCCCTATCTAATTTCTCCTTCTCTGAACATGAGGAAAGGCAGCTCAGGAGTTTTAACAAATTTCAAGAATATTCTCCTATAGAATGTGTCATCATTAGTAGAGATTCCTCCCAACAACTAGGTAAATCTAGCTTGCCATTAACACTAAAGGCTTTGTAAACCATCATTTGACATAATGTACAATTTCAATTTTTTTCTCTGTGTTTCAGCCAACTCAATTTAAGAGCAATATTACAGTCAAACAATGTTTTTCTGTGTTGCTATGACTTGTGTTAGAAGCAGCTCTGGAGAGAAGATACTTGTAACTCTCAAGTGTTACAACCACATAAATATAGGGAACACTCAATAGGGTTTCCTTTTCTCTAGTTCCACTTGAATTTCCTAATTGGTTTTATCCATGTTTACCTGTTTAAACATAAGAGATTTGCTCTGAATATTGTTTAGGAACTGCTGTTTATGCATGAAGAATATGGTAGTCAAAATAGATTCATGTACTGGACTTGCATCTTTCATCTGAAGGAAAGGTGTAGGCATTAACAATTAGAATACCTCTAAAATAGCTTTGTTTGCAGACTACTGATACTGACTGGCTTCACTGGACTACATATTCTCCAGTTCCACTCTTACTCCATTCCGTCAGGTCTTTCTTGCATCTGATATCTGTTTCTTACATGAAAAGCAATGAAGAAAACAGATACTGTGTAAGTCTCCATCATACTTAGTTTTAAAGAACTATTTTTGAGCTGGTTAATAAGCACCTTTTTACATGTGATGTATGAGGGAATCAGAGTTGATCAGGACAGATTGTACAAATTCACAACAGCTATCTGTTCAACTCAGATAAGACAGAATGTTATTCAGGGTTGAGTCCAGTCTTCTCCATACATAAACTATCTTTGAAGTAGTGAAACACAGATGTCCTGATTGTTTAGCTATATAAGGCAGGCTCACTTTTGCTCTTTGTTTCCCATCTGGTGACTTTTTAACACTTTTTCTGCATATTAAGTTACTTTCTATGCATCCTCTTGACACATGTCAGTTTTAGAACTTTGTAGTCCAAGAGTTAGAAAGCCTCCAGTGCAATGAGAGTTTGTAACAATAGGTAGTGGGTAGAAATATTTCAGTGTCTATCAGATAAGGCACAGCTCAGGACTCAGGTAAAGGAATGATGCATTTCTAAGTCTTACTTGGACTCATCTGCAAGAAGGGCACATCCCTGCTGCATGTACAGCAGAAAAACTTTGGCTGACTGAGCATGTTAAGGGAAAAAAAGAATGGTAGCAATGCTATTTCTGATTCTCTAAGGTTACCAAGTAGCCAAGCACAGAATTTAAGGAGCAAAAGTTTGAATTGAACCATCTACATGACTTTAACTTATGAAGCCCAAGTGAAAATTGCTGTTGAGCAACTAGATGCTTTTCTGCTTCCCTACTCTTTTTCAACAGGACATGCTGGTCTGTTATGATCACAGTAAGAAAGGCACTCAACTCTGTAATGTTGTGACAGGTAAAAGAATTATAAAAGAAAGGCCTCATAAAATCAGGCCTGCCAAAGTGAGCCTGTCACTTCTTCTAAGTAACTTGCAACTTCCCATGCGAAAACAATCTTGGTATGAAAACTCGTTAGCATAACAACCTATTCCTGGAATGAAAAACAAATGCACCTGCAATAACAAGGGATTTGTCCCATGAGAATCAGTAAAGAAACTATGCAAACAATCCAAGAATAGAAAGATTTGATGGACAGGTAGAATACCTTTTACTAACCGATAGAGTAACTGGCAAGAAAGCTATTAACCAATTAAAGTTGCACACGAGGTCTGTAAGAACTGTATAAAATGAGTTATGATAATAAAGAATTGGCTTTTCCTGCATGAAGATAATGGAGTCTCGGCTAACTGATGACCCAACGCAATTGTGGGAGGCGATGGCCGAGCCTGCCGCGAAAAAGGACGCAAGCCAAGTCGAGACGGGACTCGAGAGACAGAATACACAAAGTCAGGAACGAACAGCCTGCAGTGAAATGAAATTCAAGCATCGAATATACAAAGTAGTGAAAGGCTACGGCTACAGCAAGAAACAAGCAAAGACAAGAACCAGTCGGAAGAGCGGGACCTGAGTGGTGAGTGCACAGGGCCGCAAATGGCACGGAACGCATAGAAACAAACACAGCTCCCAGGAAGGTGCCTCCCGCGGGAAGCGGGCGGTCATGAACCGGTTGAACACAACACGATCTCAAATTGTGGTGTTATAATGGACGTTTTCCCCAATATTTTCAGTTAAGAAATTTATTGGAAAAAATGACAAAGTGTGAAATCGAGTAAAAGCCACAATCAAGGACAGCTCTGACCCCGGGAATCAGATCTGGGTGAACCAAAAAGGACACAGCCTCACCGGACTGATGTCCTCTCCCTGGTTCATGTCTGCCATCTCCGAAAGGCCAGTTTTTATACAGTTTTTGTGCCCTGAGGCTAGTTTATTGTTCAGTCCAGTCTTTGAATATGCAGATAGGTTTTCTTTTTGCCAGGTGTGGATGCAGAATAGAATTCTGGTAAGCCTAGTCTCATCGTCGTTGACATTATCTACTCCTCCCAAGCATCGTTACACCTCACATTGTTGTGGTGATACAGTCTTATTGTTCTATCTGGTGGGGAGGAAGGCATGCCCCCTGCTCATTCATCCATTCACTGATCCTGTACAGGGGGGTATCTTGGAACAGTTTGTTTTATACAGGGGAAAAAATGGTTTTAATAAAACTCGAATTAACCATATATTTATAACAGTGAGGAGACTGCGATCTCAAGAACAGCTGTGAGTGAGCAAGTCACGGACCAGGAAACACGTTATGACCACTGAGATGGGGGAGAATGGCCAAGAGCTGGAAAATATATATAAGAAACGTGGAAATATGACCAAGCGAGCCACGGAGACGTGATCAAGAATCGTGGGAGAGTTATGGCCTTGAGCCAGGGAGACAGCAGCAAAAAAGTGCTGAAAAATATGCTGTGGAAGACTCGCGGCAAAGAGCATACAGGCGTGAACAGATGCACATGTGAGGAAGCATGGCCGCAGGGTAACGTCCAGACTATGAGTTTAAAAAGGGGTAAAATATGAGAAATCTTTGATCACGAATTTCAGCTGAAGAAAAAGCGATAGTATATGTGTGAGCACTTATATTGAACAAACAGGGGATGAACCAGACTAGTGGCACAGGGCTACCAGCTTCCGCTCCCCAGGGAGCTACGGCAGCTGTGGGGGGTGGTGGGTGGTGGCGTGGCAGCCATCTGAGAGAGTCTCGTCCTCCAGAAACCCCCGAGCCCCTGGGCACTGATCGGTTGGCAGCTCCATACGGAACGCATGAGCTCTGAAGACAGCAGGAACCGGACATTTCCTGCAACGCTACTCCTTTCTGGAGCTGAAAGTTCCAATGACATTCCCTCCTAGTCTCGGTGCGCGGGCTTTTCAACAGACCCAGTGGCTTTGCTGGAGCGGGCCCCTAAATTGGCGGGAGGTGGGAGCCACAAGTGCTTTGTGCCTTTTTAACCTTTTCTGTATTTGTTTTTGGTGTCTTTCCCCCTTTTGCTACATGCGGTTTTTAGAGGGTTTTTTGTGTTGCTTTTTTCCCTTCTGCTTTTCCACCGTGGGTGTTTGGGGGAGGAATGGAGGTGCCGTGGCCCCAAGAGGGCTGTAGTGGGCCGAGCCAAGCAAACTCCCCCCTCCTTTTTCCCTGTGGGTGGCATATCCCCCCCGCTCTGGCGTGGAGCGGTTTCTGCCTCCCTCTGTTTAATGAAGCCTTACGTACTGTGTTTGTATGCCTTGAAAATGTATTGATATAGGTTTTTTTTAAGTTAATTTTGTTTTCTGACTGAATTCTGATTTTTTTACAGTTTTACAATTGCTGGAGAAATTGAAAGCTGTATATGCAGTGCCTTATTACCTATCAATGATTTCAACATAGTCTGATTTCTTTAACAAGAATGCTAACAAATTTGCCAGATGAAATGACACACAATACAATCGTGAGAAGCTGCTCGGCTGTTCAGCAGTGTGCCAAATTACACGTTATTATGGGTTTTTTTCAGTAACCCTGCACTCTAAAGGGTCTTACTAAATTTCTGTTTCCGTGAAATTTGCAGTTGCCATGGGTTTTTCTCATAACTAAATTACTTATAAGTTTAATATGCTTGTTGCGACTTAATCCCTCCAGTACACCATCATGCTGTTATTTCACTTATGGATTGTTCACTTTTTCATTTTCTTTTTGTGTTAATAACAGTAGAATAAGCTACATCTTGTTGTATCTATAACTTTTAAAGGTACTAATTTGTAGTTATGTTAAGGTCCAATATTATAATACTCTGTTACGTTCTGTTGAGCAAAGCTAAGTTCTTTTAAGTTAATTTTGTAGATTTCATGTCTGTTAAGTTTCAGTATTATTAAGTTTGGACAATGTTTTATTCCAGTTTTATATAGATCACAGTTGTATTCGGTATTAATAATGATTAACTTTGAGTTTTCTTAAGTATACCTTCTGTTTTACTGAGGTAATAATTGAGGTACATTTTATTAATTTGAAGTCCTTTTAGGGCAGAGTTCTATTGAGTTTATTTTGTTAAGCTTTATTGCTGTCAAAATTAATTTATACCAGGATTGAGTGTTATTTAATCTGGGTTATTGTAGATTGTACTAGTAAGGTGTTCAGTGTTTTCTTTTGCTTCATTTTACTATCATAGATACATAAGTGTTTGGAAGATAACTTTTTCAGATAGTTACAACTGACATATTTTTAGGAGAAAAAGTTACAGATGACCTCACCCCTGATGAGTCACAGCTGTGTTGTGAATGTGATAAAAGAATCGGTTAGCTAGTTGGGGGAAGATCCTGAGGAAAAAGGAACTGAAGGTATTAAAGGAACAGTTTGGGAAGACTAGAAGACTGACCAAATGGGAGAGAGACTTTCTGCTGTGAGGAATCTGCTGTGAGGTCAGTCTGGGTCTGCAGCTGGACCCTGCAGTGAGAGTTTGCAAAATCGAGCTAGATGAAAGCCTATGGTCAGAGGCGGCAAGGAAATACTTGCAGTCATATTCTAGTAGGAAATAACCAGCAGTCAGTTTGCAAAAGGAACATTATGGCGGGAGTTTGCTGCAGTCAAAAGTCAGTGAGTAGTTAAAATCAGGATGGCTGAATTATGAAGAAGAATAAACCAGGACCTTTTCACATTATTGGACAAGATTCCTTGGCTTGAAACACTTCTATCTCAAACGTGAGGTCTGCTGTAACAATATAAATTACATAGTGTGAATTAACTGATATTATAATTGGCATTATTCATAGGTTGATATTATTGTTTTATAGCCAGCTTTTCATGTACTTTACCATCTCTTTGTGTGTAATTATCTACAAGACACATGTTGTTCCAGGATCCTTTTTTTGTTCTCTAGCTGCTTATGCATCTCTTAGATCAGGCTGCCTCTCTAGCTAGTCTCTGCACTGGCTCAGTGGTTTGACCCAGTGCTGTCTCATAATTTTTAAGTATTTTTCACAGTTCCAAGAAACAATATCTGAGCTTTGTCGAAAGCCTCCTCTGAACTGATGGTATTGTGACCTTTACTCTTAGTAATCAGATGCAGACCCAGTTCTTGTTACAGAAGCATTCCAACAGTTTGCTGTGTTTAAAGCATCCCTATCCTGAGGGAATTCCGGAGGAGACCAGCTATTAGATGGTTCAATTAATCTTTCACCCCAAGATTCTTAAGAATCTTGTTTTAAAATATACGTAGGGAATTCTCTCCCAGTTAGAGCTTGGGCAGTGGCCAAGCCTTGGCTCTTCCTGGATGGGAAATTTGCCAACAGACCCAGGTGTTTTCTGCATCAAAACAATACTCAAGTCGCTTTGACTTAGCAATTTGAACTGATTGATGGACCTATTTTTGAAGTAAACTTGGGAATCATTTTCCAGAGATGATTATCCAATTCTTCACTGATTTGAGGTTTATCAGCTGTTTGCAGACTCTGGGATGATGTTACAGTATTTCAGAGATTGCTAATTACCTAATTTCACATGTGTTATTAATTATATCTGTTATCTTAGATATTCCTGATTGCTGTAAGTTTCTGGTTTCACTACATATATTGTTCTTTTTTGATGTTCCCTTCATTCTCATAACAAAAGACATGCATCTCATTTAAAAAAAAAAACAACAACAAGGGGAATTTAATGCCTTAAGAATGTTCAAAAATGCAATATATACATTAAAGATATGGAAAAAAAGATCATCAAATCTAAACTCCAATTGAGTGTACAACAGCAAAGCCTAATTAATTCATTAACTTGAAGAGAACATATGCATGTTTTTTTATCATTGTCACGATCCACTAATACACGTGGGGTCATGATGGTTCGTGACCTCAGAGCACAAAGACACAGCAGAGGGACAACAACAGTTTACTTTTCAACAGCAGTACACTTTTATTAAGTGCACACAACACCGTATGCAATAGAGGGAGAGGGAGAGAGAAAAAAACGGACGGGGATATAGCTACCAACAAGAAGGACGATATCCTCGTTGCACATCATGACCAATAGACATGTCTTCCCGTGGGATGCACAAAATGGGTCTCTGTCCTTTGGGGTTTTATAGTATTTTTCGAAGAGGGGGGCAGCTGGCCAAAAAGGTGGGGCATTGTCTGTTAGTTTGGCCCAGGCCAGTCCATGGGGGGGACAGGACAGGCACAGCACAGGAGCACAAGTACAGGACAAACCAGTCTGACAACTATTGTTCCTGTATGGGTTCCCATGGGAATGCATACCAGCCCCTGGTCCAGCGAACACATCTGTGGACAACACTTGGCAGACATCCCACCTCAGCCAGGCCCGAAAATCCTGTGTTGGGGTTTCAGGGTTTCAGTATTCCTTGGGGTTTCAGAGCCCCCTGTTCCTCCAAGGGTCTCGGTGAGTGTCCTTGGGGTTTCCTTGATGACGGTCCTGAGGCAGATAAGGGATTTTTGGACCGTCTCTTACACCACCCCGTGACTCACGATTGTCAACAAGCAGGTGTAGCAATGCATCTGTATAACAGGCCATTCTCATGCACCAGCCAAACTGTTTATAGATAACAAGCCACCTGCAGTCTTGTTTTCAGGGTTCTCAGGAACTCATCAAGGCCACTAAGACATCAACAGGATGAAAGAGGGAATGAAAAGCCTGGGAAACTGCCAGGAAAAAATGCAAAACCTAGATAGGAGACACACAGCGTGATGCTGGACGCTTGACCAATAAGATACTACTTGCCACCTTTGCAATAAGGGCACATTGCTGGCTCATGTTCAACTTGGTGTCCATCAGGACTCCCAGGTCCTTTTCTGCCAAGCTGCTTTTCAGCTGCTCAGCCTCCAGCATATATTGGTAGATGAGGTTGCTCCTCCCCAGGACTTTGTAAATCTTGTAGAACTTCATGTGGTTCTGGTCAGCCCAAATATTTTGCTCCAGAGGGCTATCTCCATTTACATTTAAATACAGGATGACAGAGTAATATAGCAGGGCGATCTTAGGGAGGACTGTGCTATTTTGGTAAGTGTTTAACAGGATGAAATCATGAATAATTTAATAAAGAATTGGTTTCTGTTCTCATCAGATATTTTATTTGTGGAAGAGAAAAGGAGTGATAAACTTGTGAAGAAAAAAATATGAGGAAAACGTAACGTTAAATCAAATGTATATACATTCAAACATTCTGAGGGAGTTGGATTTCTTGCTGGACATATGTAATTTTATAAAATGGAGGTTAGACAAGGGTCAAAACAACACCAGACTATTCTATTTAGTCTTCTTTTTTTGTAATACTCTGCAAAGACAAGCATGATTTGAGGATTTGGGAGATGTTGAACTGCAGGCAGGCACTCAGTCCCTATGGAGGAATTACCTTGTTATTATGGCAAGTGGGATTAGAAGCAATGTAAATGGGTTCTCCAAAATATTTCCTCACTTTTGAGTATTTCAGCACTGGGATGAGAGCAGCAATGAAGTCAATTGAAGAAATATAGTAAAATCTTTCATCCTTGAAGATCAGTAAAAGAAAACTCTGGCTGTACTCTCATGCATATAGTGTAAGCTTTGTAGCTCATAGCACAAAATGCCAAGTGGTATAACAGCAAGAAACACATCCAACACTGAGTCAGCCTATCCTTAACAAGCTTTTTTCTTTTTTTTCTTCTCCTTTTGTTTGCAAGTCTAAGTATAATTAATTAGAGGATTACGCATATGCCATGGCTTGATGGCAGAGATGTACTTTAGAAACACAGTTTTTCAGTTTCATGTAATTACTTTGAAATGGTGCTTCTGTCAGATCAGATTTTTATTTTTACATTGTGGTCAGATACAACAGAATTACACTACATACCAAGTAAACTGTAAGGCTGTGAAAGATACAGCTCAGTTTATTTTCCCTATAAAACTGACAGCACTCAAACCTCTGCATAAATCTTCCTTGGAATAAGGGCAAAGGCCGTCTCCACGACCACACACACGCAGCTGCGCACCAGCTCGCTGTGGCCCTCACTGAGCCTTTCGCGGCCGTGGAAGCCCACCGTGCATGCCCCACCGCTCCCGCAAAACACTGGAAAGAACACCCCTTTCCACAGTGCCCCAGCTTGCTTGGGGCAGTTACACAAATGCCAGCCCCACCCTCCTTCTGCGCACTGCCTTCCGCCTGGAGGGTTATAGAATACCCAGTACGTAGACCTACCTTACCACATACAGCCCCAGCAGCACAAGGGGTGGGATGTCAGGCCCCGCCCCCCAGCAGCCTTGATTGGACAGCCCCCGAGAGTGCTCGGCATGAATTGGGGTGTTGTTGGTGTCCCTTGTAGCTGACTGACAGGCCAGCTAGTCGCCTATAAGAATGCCTGCGTGCCTGCATGCCTCCGTCTGTAGTTCTGACCTACTAACATACATCTTTTCGTGTGTCACATGCACCCTCAATCCAGCTTACTCTGCTCCCAGACAAGTGAGACGTTGTTGCTTGCCTGTCCTTACCCCCTTCACCTCGAACAGATGCTCCTCTTACCGCGTGGCACTGAAGGTAGGAATGCGCGCTCAGAGTGGCGTCATAGGAAGAAGCCTGGGGGGTGGCGGGGCGTGCGTGCATGTGTGGGTGTGGAGCTGTTAACATTTTGCTGTCGTATCAGTGCCACAGGCTCGGCACGCCTAAAGGTAGCAGGCACTACGTGTGCATGAGTATGAAAGACCATAGTAATTTCGGTGTAGAGTTAAAGTCATTAGTTGCAACCCTTTTGTGCGTTAACGAGAAAAATCAGAATTTTGTGTCGATGCCACAGGCTGCCGGAGAGATCCCACTTTCACACGGTGTTGAAGGATATTGTTTGTGGGCAAAGTGAATTAATGTTAGCAGTCTGCCCCACAGCTCCTGTGTTTTGCTAGACTGTTTGCTTTAAGCTTTTTTCATCACTTTTGTTGCTGTTTTTCAGACTCTAAGGGACCAATCACATAATATTTCCTGGAAATGTTGCATTATGTAACCACAGAATTTGCTGGCAGTCAGTCTTGGAATAGGGACTTAATTATGCAATTTTATCATCTTGCAATAAAGAAACTGGGACAATCCCACTTAAAAATGTAACTAACAGATTTTGTTAAGTACATTTAATAATGAAAGTAGACAGCTAGGTAAGTGGGGAGGTAACTCATGCTTGCTGACTATGTGTTGTCTACCTTAAAATGAAATTTGTTAATCTGTATTTAGCCCTATCACATTTTAGCAACTGTTGCTTCATGTGCTATTCCTGTTTTTTTTCTTCAGAGTTGTGCATATAGACGTTCAAGGCCATTTGCATGGATTTTTAACTCCATGCTTTTAAGAGCCTTTTTGATAAGGTTGCGTTTTTAGGAATACATTTTACCTAGACACTAAATAATGTATTTGGTACTGAATTTTACTTGTCACCATTTTAAAAGAGGGGAACATGTAATTAAAGTGAGGAATGTATTTAAGAAAATGTCAGTGGCACTGAAGAAGCGAGATGGCCCACCTGTGTCCTGACAGCTGCAGTGAACTCATGTGAAGAAGTAAGGCTAGGCCCAGGGGACAGGAGAATACCCTAGTCCCATGAAATCAGGCATTTTAGTGTGGCACACTGACGCGTTCCCCTGCCCGCTAACCAGCGGCCTCCCAGCTGGTCCCGGCTGCCCTGGCAGGGAACGGTCACAGTCTCGGTAGGGTCTGCAGGAGGACCGGCAGGACCCATCCGGTGGATAAGTGCATTGCTGCACGGGCGGTGGAGGGGCGGCTACGGGGAAGGAGAAGGAGACTTCCCTGAGGCGCCATGGGGTGACGTTTATTGGGATCCCCCAGGCACAGCCCAGCGAAGCCCGGAACTGCAGCCGCGTAGTGGGTTTTAGGGTACAGACAGAAGGAGTGGTCACACAAGGAAAGCCAATAACATAAAAGGGGGGTACATACAATACCAAATGAAAATTGAGGGGTGGGGGATTTCCCAGACTTGCCCCAATCAGGGACTGAGCCTCTCTGAGCTTTCTAGAAGGAGGAGAGGCCTCCCTGAGACTGGCAAGGTCTGGGAGGGGAGCAATATATGATTGACATATAACAGACTTGGGGTAAACAACTCAAGGGGATTTCCAGGGGCGGGGGCTATACTAAGTGGAGAAGGGAATAAGGGGAAACATGGAATGAACCATTAAATAAGCTTTTACAAAACAGAAGGAAAACTACACTTAAATCATTAGATAAAAGCACACCGCAACAGCACACAACAAAAGCAGAAGTAGGTCGGTTATGACGTTCTCGGTAGCACTAATCTTCAGTTAGTTGGTGCGTGATCACAACAGA